>BGPR01006834.1:34800-60442 GCA_013235015.1 Araneus ventricosus | reverse complement strand
CGTCACTCTGGCATGGCACCACTGTATACGGAGTCGTCGATGATTCGGTGTTAAAGGCAGTACACGAACAGGGCACTTGGATTGAAGATTCGCTTCCTCAAGGAGTCTGGAAATGGTTTGTGGAACAATTGGCACCCCTACATCTGATTGTATCGTGGAACGAGTTAATGTGGGATCCACGTGCGCTTGCCGCACGATCCTTCGATCCCCTCGCCTCATCGTCTTCCTGGTCGCTCCAGACCCAGTACGCCGCACGTGGGTACCATCTCGTGTCCACTGCTTCCAGCTTGTTCTGACTGCACACTCCGAACGATCGACCTGGCGAGCAACGCGGCCCGTCAACCTGGCATGGCACCATGGAAGAAATGATGCGATTTTCATGCCAATGAAGAGGCCCCTATCAAACTCGTTTAACTGTGAGAAATGTCGTCTCACATGCCTTCTTGGCATTCTTCGCTTGCTCAAGTCCTCATCTAGTCCGAATGTGATCGTCACGTTTATGAATTTTCCACTATGCGACGGTTTATATAGGGCCAACTTCCTGATTTCAGCGCCACTTCAGGGTGTGTGGTTATGCGCATTGGCACCAAACTTGGATAATTTGCATATCGGATCTCATTGTACTTATTTGCGAAGTTTCACGATTGTACCTTTCTTCCTTCTTGGTGCGCTATTTTCAATGTACCTGTGTGTATATATATATAGCCAATTCAATAATAATTGGTTTATCAGTTAGAAAATATACATTAATGACATCACTAATCTCTGTACCATAAATTGAAGAGCATAGAATTGAATCGCTAATTTTCACTATGCAGTTACTTTAAGAAGATTTTTAAAAAGCACAAATTCTTATTGTAAGTAAAATTTTTAGATTTTTTAACTGATATGTGGCTTATTTTCTTCTTAGCAAACTGTATACAAATTTAAACAAACCAAAAGGGAAGAAATGATTTTTTTCATTTTGTTTACTTTACTTGAATGTGCCTACAATTCAGTTCAGAGCGCTTCCAATTAATTACTTCAATTAAAATGTCTTTATTTTTTTTAAAAAGAAAGTAAAATTAAGGAAAAGTATTTCAGTTTTATTTCGTGGAATTAAAATGACAAATTAATTGCTGCTGTAGAAAATCATCAAACTACACAAATAAATGCAGACTTTAAATTGATATAAAATTCAATACTTTCTTTTCTTCGCCATAGTATGGATTTTTAAATCTTGTTAGACGCTGAATCAAGGAATGAGAGAGGAAACGTCGAAGAAGGTTTGTGTCGGGAGAAAAATTGCGTAGGAAATTAATTGCTTAATTAAATTCCCCATTTGCTTCTCCAATTTGGGAAATCGGAAGTAATTTTTCCCTTTCAGGGAAAAATTCACCGAAGTAAGATTTGATGCTTAACGCTCTTCATGCGAATAGTCTTTGGTAATTAATGAAAAAAAGTTGTTCAGCGAAAAGTGGCGTAAATTTCCAACCACACATATATATTTAAAATATTCCTTGTTTACAGCTTAGTTGTAAATAAATTATTTTTAGTTCACACATTTATTTACTGGTTGATTTTTGAGTTCTCCATAAAGTAATTGAGTTTTCATTACCAAATGCCTACTAGTATTTCTGTGAGCAGTAGACCTCGCGCGTCTACATCAGAAAAAAATCTAACATCTGCATTTCGTCGCAGTCTTTAACTCTTTAACAACGATGCTATTTTCCTCGCCATTCAATGATAAGCATCTGGTCACCCGATACCGCCCGAACCGTCATTACACTTTTAAGGGATTAACCTCTTCAGTCGGAATTAAGAAATAATGCAGTTAGACTTTTTTTCCTTTGGTGTACTGTCTACTACTACAAAGGGTATCTCATAGATGAATTTTCAGGGTGAAAATTAAAAGAAAGTTATTCCATAACCGGCATCCGGATAATTCCGGTTATTTCAACTGAAAAAAGACGAACAATCACACAAATTTCTCTTTAAAATGCTTTTCAAAGGATAATAAAATATTACAGAAGCCTTTTAAATTATAAAAAAGGATTAAGGGGACATACGACTCTTAAACTTCAAAAAAATGAGGGGAAACTGTCAAATTCGATACATTATATCTCTGAAACAATGCAATTCACAAACTGGCTTTTTTTCAAGAAAAATATCTGTTCTTTCTCTTATAGTACACGCATTTTCAAAACCTTTATATTGGTATGTACTATTTTGAGAGAGTAATGAATATGGGTATAATTTTTGGAGAAAAATTAGATAGTCACCTCACGCATGTTTACGGAAAAAATATTTGTCTAAACACAATATTTTGGGTATCTAAGTAATCCTAACAGTCTGTTTAAGAAACTAAACCTCAATTTATTAACATTTAAATTTAATTTCTATTTTATATACCAATTTAAAATGAAAATGTTAAGAATTGTTAAAATTTCAACTTTTCTAACCCCCAAAAAAACTTCTTTGGAGGAAATATGTACAAAAATGTGGTTCAATTTGTAGAACATAGCACAATACATATTCAGTAAAAATTTTATTTAAAAATATTCAATGGTTCTTGAGATATCGTGCGCGCAATATAAAAAAAAAAACATATTTTGAGAAATAGCGCTTTAAAATTATGGCCATATTTAATGTTTACTTTGAATAGCTGATACATTTTCTTTCATAACTTTCAGAATTATGGGATTTTTTTTAACTCGGATTGTTTTAAATTGTTCAGAAAAGACAGGGGAATATCATATATTTTTTTCATTAAATCGAAAGTTTTCCAGGTTTAACAGTCGTATGCCCCCTTAAAAACAAGAAATTACTTGAGAAACAAAATTCACGACGGAGCTCCATTTTGAGAAAAACGATGGTTTTCTCGAGTTGTTTTGGCAAAACTAACAAAAAAATGGAATGATTCTATGCCCGAAGGGAAAAATTCTTGCTAAAATTACATTAATAAGAAAGTCAAGAATCAAATAAAAAATCAGCATGCAGTTTCATCAATTATTGCATTCATAGGAGCAGATCAAAGTTGATATCCGGTATACCGGACACCAGGTCCTTCTTTTTCGGATTCCAATTATTAACAAAAGTAAAATTAAATGCTACGCCATTACCAAAATGAATAAAATGTTTCCCCAATGGTTCACCGAACACTAAAACCATCAAAACGGCCATCCTCTGGAACCGGACTAAAAAATATAAATAATAATGCTTACTACTTTTTTAATGACTTTATGGAACAGTCATGCCAAATTCGAAGAAAATCGAAAATCGGGTTTAGTCTTGTTTACTTATCATATATATTTGCAGACAGACAGAATGCCAAACGCTCGAGTTAAAGCAGAACCTTTTATCACTTGGTCAATAAATTTAAACTTAAGTTTTAATAAATTTTTAGCTTCTTTTAGTGTATGAATATGCAGGATGTTTCAAAAGTCTTCAATGCCTTTTTCCACAAGCTATTATTTAATTTGGCCTGTTTCGTGTTTGTAAAGATGGAATTTTGAAATTAAATTTTCACTGACTTCCTCATGTATCAGATTCCTGAAATCTTATAAAGTTGTGTGCTGTTATAATATAACATAAAATATGAAAGATATAATATAACATATAAAAGTGTTATATTATATCTTATAATATAACACTTTTACATTTTTGGATTAATTATCTATTAAACAGTTAATTTACTTCAGTTCTCATTCAGAACGTGATACGCCATTTGGTTGTGAATTTCAGGAAATAAAATGTTACGATTCTATAACATTTATGGAAATGAATTATGAAAGATTTTAATGGTTTAAAGCAGTAATTGTTTGATATAAGATGAATCTATCGTGATGGGTGAATTTTCTTTAGAAATTGTGAGTGATCCTCTGAAATCAGTACGACAAATGCTTTGAACTTTTTCCGTAGATCACAATGGCCTTTAAAAGTTACAATTTTCGTGAAGAGAACGATTTGAAAGAACTCTCAGCTATGCTTTTGCAATGTTATGAAAATAGACTAATACGTACAGAAATAAACAATTTAAATATTTAATCATAAAAGTTAAAGATTAAGACATTGTCGATAAAAAAAATAAGTATGTGATCTGAGAGATAGTTGCGTTTAATATGAAGCCTGCATCATTACTGCACTTAACAAAGGGTTATGTATAAAAATTCCAATCGATGCGTAGTCGAGATATATTTAAACCATTGATTTATGTAGCAATATTTAATTCTATAAGAAATAGATGTCCTATTCAAATTAATCTCAATTGCCAATCCAGAAGTTAATATAAAAGAACCCACATGTTACTAATTAGTAAGGACATCATTCTTGGCAACTATTGACACGGATTTCAGTTAAGACACCTTAAATTAAAAGTTCCTGTACAGACACACGTGACAGTTAAGAATTGCAAGGAAGACTTTAGAGTAGAATTGCAACCAATCGAATTTAATGAAATTTATTCAGAGAAACGAATGTCTGTGATTGGAGTGGGCAGAATCCTTGACCTTTAAGCAAGAATCTTACAGGTTAAAACCTTTATTAAACATGAAATCCAGTAGAAGTGAATGAGTTTTCATGTGTAACGTTCTTCCAATTAATTATTTGTTTATATTCAGCTTGATTTAACTTAATTTTGTTGATCTAACTTTATTTAACTTAATTTATTCATTTGACTTGATTCAACTTGATTTTATTTAATTTTTGGATGACTTGGTTCATATGCGTAAAGATGAATTTTCTAATTGATATTTTACTCACTTCCTTATACAGGAGATTTAAAATTCTTTGCACTTACGTCTTCTCGATGAAAATATATCATTTTAACAATTTTATATCTTAGTGATCAGTTTATTGATTAATTTAAATAAATTTTAATTCCACACGTAAGACGCCCCTTGTCGTAAATCTGAGAAAAAGTTTTATTTCAAGTTTTTATTATATTTATAAAAATGAATTGTGAATTAAAGACTACAAGAAAGAAAACGATTTTGTGTACTTTAATAAATGTGTATTATAAAAATTTCTTCGAAATATTCTTATTTTCAAATTCGTGTTCATATATTTTTTCAGAATACTAATCAAATATCGGATAAGATTGATCTATACATCTTTTATTATAAAAAAGAAAAACAATCATTACTTGGAAATAATCTTTGAATTATTATCGAAGGAACATTGAAGAAGTATCTGTCTATGTAAATTATATAAAGAATGTTCACAAAGTATTTTTACTATTTCAAAAAATCATTAGAAAATCATTTGGTGCCAAACGATAATCAGATTTGTCCCCTATACTCAGTTGTTATCAAGGTTAGTGACCACTTTGCATTTGTTTATTGCAAGTGCCCTGCTCTAGAATCAAGCACCAAGATTTTATGGAATTTTTTGTGTACCAAATTTTATTATAGACCACACCTCTATGCCAGGCGTTCCAATTGCGGATTCTCAATTTCAACCTTAGGGATTGACATAAGTTTTTGCGGCTCTCATCCACCCTTGGTTTGGGTTTCTCCCCAATTGCCTTCTTAAAACCCTTTAGGGACAGGCGATGCATATATGCATCGCTTAGGATCGTCGCCCACAGCCGGGTGATGCAAATATGCATCGCTTAGGATCGTTGCCCACAGCCGGGTGATGCATATATGCATCGTTTAGGATTGTTGCCCATGGCCGGGTGATGCAAATATACATCGCTTAGGATCGTTTCCCACAGCCGGGTGATGCATATATGCATCGCTTAGGATCGTCGCCCACGGCCGGGTGATGCATATATGCATCGCTAGCGAACTATTTAACTAATTTCAGATGCATTTTCAGCTTATCGATCCGAATACTTTTATTTACTTCTTTTCGCTGTGTGGGGTTCCTTTTGGGTTTTATAGTCGCTTCAGTCCAATTACACATCCCGTTGCTTTCGTATATATATTGCGCACTTTGCTTTTTATTTCGGTAAGCCTTGACTCTAGTTTTTTATGGTGAGAAAGCGTTATTTATGAGAGGAAGAATATGTTCGTATGATAATTGTTCCAATTAGTGACACAGATGAGAGTGATGATTCATTTTCTAAAGAGTTAGAAAGTGTTATTTCTAATGATTTCTTTGTGTTCCTCCCTGCTTCGAAGTTTACCAGACTCAATTTTTTAATTTTAAAATTTTGTTACTTCTTCTTGAAAATAGTCTTTGTGGTATTTTTTTATTAATCTTAAAGTTTATTTATGCATTTTGCCTATTAAAATTTCAGAAGAATTAGAAAAGTGCTTTCGAAAATTATTTCTGGAGGTAAGCTTATATTTTATATATATTTTCACACAAATTAAAAGAAAATGAGTATTTAATGCTAATTTTAAGGTATATCACAGTTTAAATAATAATCAAAAAAGGTACCAAAAATTACGATGTTAGAACTTAAACTTTTCTTTGAGATTTGTTTTCTCTGAATTTAGGCTTTAACGACGTAAAACCACCGAACTGTGAGACAATTCCTTTGTCCTCCGCTCCGTCCCGTAGGAAGGTATTTGACGAAGGCGCGTCGGAGAGAAAGGGTTAAGACCGCGACAAGATGAAAATTAAGGAGAAAATAAGTCAAGCGACAGTAAAACTAGTCAATTGCACGTCAACATACAATCGTAATATGCAATTTGTACCGAATATGCAATTTGAACACCCTTTATTCAATCGATTGGAACTAAAATTGGGTACGGATCTACAATTAATATAATGGCAGACCTAATAGCAATTTTTAAAAAATCTAAGTCAGAGGATTTAGGAGTTATCGTGTTCACAAGTATCCAAATATACAGACCGACAGACAGTCAACCCTTTGACAGATTTGGTCCAAAATTTGATACGAACCAAAGTTCTTGATGATAAAACTGTGTACCAAATTGTATCAATCTAGCTATTTAAGTTTCTGAGTTATCGTGTTCATGAGACGATAAGACGACGTGTACAGACAGACAGGCAGACTTATCGTGGACGAATTTTGTCCAAAATTTGATACGGACCAAAGTTCTTGATGATAAAACTGTGTACCAAATTGTATCAATCTAGCTATTTAAGTTTCTGAATTATCGTGTTAATAAGACGATATAGACGATAAGACGACGTGTACAGACAGACAGGCAGACTTACCGTGGACGGAATTTGTCCAAAATTTGACAATCTAACAAATTATTTGTGAAGATCACATACCAAATTTCATTCCTCTGGGCATTAATACTTTTCTAATTATCGTGTTCACAGACACACAGACATAATTCCAAAATTTTGCTTTTCGGACTCAGGGAGGTCTAAAACGTGAAGATTCATCAAAATCTCGAATTCGAATTTTTTGATGAGCACAAAACTTTCTTTTTGTATACTTCTTATAAGAGAAAGTAAAAATAGCTGCAGAATAAACAGCTAAAGAAAGCGACTACTTCTTACGAAAAGATACATTGCGCATCGTGATTCATTGAAACAAAATCGGATACCCAGACTCAGCGACAGGGCAGGAAGAAGCAAGAAGAGCATCCACCGTCAACTCCGCGGATCCGTGCCAAATGCAAGATCAGTCGAAACTAGGACAGTATTAGATAAAGAATGGGGATACATAGGCAAAAAATATTAAAGGGAAAAGTCGAAGAGGAAAAACAAGATTTTTCTCGCTATCCCAACAAAATCCAAAGTCACCAACGAGTGGACATTTTTTCAGAGGCGAAGTGATCCCGAAGGAGTGTACGATGCCCAGGGCACCAGCTTTAGGGGACTCCATGGAGACAAGACATTAGTGCGTCAGTGTCACTTTTTAAAGTCAAGTATAATGAAGTGATGCAAAAATAATTACGTGCCTCGGGCGCCATTTGTACATGAAACCGGTTAGACCACTAATTTCTGTTACACCACTAATTACAACTGGGGCGAAAAAAATATCTTGCCCTAACGACTGGACATGTTTTTCATAGGCATACTGATCCCGAAGGGGTGTGCAGCTGCCCAGGGCACCAGCTTTAGTGGACTCCATGGAGACAAGACATTAGTGCGTCAGTGTCACTTTTTAAAGTCAAGTATGATGAAGTGATGCAAAAATAATTACGTGCCTCGGGCGCCATTTGTACATGAAACCGGTTAGACCACTAATTTCTGTTACACCACTAATTACAACTGGGGCGAAAAAAATATCTTGCCCTAACGACTGGACATGTTTTTCATAGGCATACTGATCCCGAAGGGGTGTGCAGCTGCCCAGGGCACCAGCTTTAGTGGACTCTATGGAGACAAGACATTAGTGCGTCAGTGTCACTTTTTAAAGTCAAGTATGATGAAGTGATGCAAAAATAATTACGTGCCTCGGAAGCCATTTGTACATGACTCTGTTAAGCCACTAGAGACAACTGGGGCGAAAAAATATATTTTGCCCTGGACGACATTTACCTGATATTTAATACGATTGTATTTCACATGACTTGTAGATACAATTCATAAAATTTAGCAAAATTAATTAATTAAATTTAAATAAATTAAAATAAAAACATATTTTGCATTAAATAGAAAGGCGCATGTGCAGCCGAATCTAATAAAATACAAAAACAAATAATAGAAATTTAAATTAAAAGGAAAAAGAAATTAAAATAAACAAAAAGTAAACAATTATAATAATGAAAAATAATGAAAACAATAAACGTTTTTGCGCGCAACCGCAGCAGCAAAATGTAATTGCTTCCACAGAATTTTTTTAAAAAATAACACAGCAAAAACTATAGAATAAAAAACCAAAGATTTTCTAATACTTAGAGCACTTTAATTAGAAATTTTTCAAAATGGAATGGAACTAAAATGGCGCACTCGTCAGAAACCACACGCCATGTTTAGTTCAAAAAGAACAAAATTTTCTGTAGAAAGGAATGACAAAAAAGTCAAAATTTATTCCTTCCTGTGGTCTGAATTTTGTCCGGCAACCAAATAAAGAACATAAATCCGAAAAATTACCAAATCCATAATCAGAAGAAGGAGATAAAAAATTCACATTCTTTTTGTTTCATTTTTGTAAGAAGGATATAGCAATTTGTTTTTCATCCTCTTCTGTTCTAGATGACGATACATTATATTAATATTTTATAAAATAAATTATCATATTATTAATTATTTTCATACAATAATAACTTGATATGTGGGACGCCATCTGCTAATAAATATGCGAATGCGAAAAATAATTTTACATAGTATATGCAATAATGAATAACGAAATATAATACCCTCTTAGCATAGGTCGTACGTTATATACTAAGCATTGTTATGACCCCATAGATTATACAATAATGAATAATGAAATATATTACCCTCTTAGTTGAAGCGATTGTACGTTATATACTCGGCATTGTTCGACATATGTGTCGTGTAATATTGTGAAAATGTCGTAATACTACTGTAAAACATATTGAGCTATTATAGCAAAGATTGAAAAGGGGAAGCAGTAAAAATAAAACAAAGCTTTTAAAATCATATTTTTTATACATGAACAAAAAACGTAAAATATTTATAAAAAATACGGAAGTCTTTAATGGACGAATTTTAATGGGCTAATTTGTCCTGTAGCTACTAATTTTCAGGCTTCAGTTTTATCTTTTAAAAACTGGACTAAGACGGCTTCACCAGTAATTTTTTTTTATGTATTTGTTGTCGAGGCACCGACTGTAAGTAATGTGAATAATTGTGATTGTTTATATTAAGGCTTGGAAGTTCAGTTCTTCAAATTGCCTGTACAATGAAAAGAATTCATTTTGTTAATTGCTAAATAAATCTATTTTTTGATATAAAAACAAGCTATGTCCTGAATCTGACCCTACAGTCTATAGATGACACCGTACCTCAAAAACAGTAAAAGAAGAAAAAGGATGAATACCTGTTCTTCTTATTTGTATGTTTAGTTTATGCGGATTCCACGATTTTCAAATTATTTTTGCAATACAAAACAGAACGCCGTCCCTTACCCCTGTACCCGCGACCAGACCGGTCACTGAACGGTTTGATGGGCAAGACACGAGAATTTTATTTAAGAAAAAGAAAAACAAAATAAACAGAAAGAAGGAAATATATACATTATGTACAGCACAGGCATTTTCACTTTTAGACTATTAGTTCGCAATAGTCTTCTTTCCTTTAGATGTTGAAGTACCTTTCTTTTATTTGAAGGGGGAATGTCCGGTGATTGAGCTACTTAGTTCAGCTCGCTGGGAAGTTGAAGGCTAGGGAAGCCGGAAAAGATCTCTGTTTTCGCTCATGAATTTGATAATCCCACGAATTTTCTGCCTGGAGACGAGGTTATTGGCAACCCTTTTCATTTTTACAATACAGGAATAACAAATCCAACTGGATTGGATGCGTTATTTTTACAATACCGGAATAACAAATCCAACTGGATTGGATGCGTTATTTTTACAATACAGGAATATCAAATCCGACCGGATTGGATACGTAAATTGTTAATATGAAACCAAATGAGTCATTATGGTCCAATGTAAATTTTTGCGCTAAGAACAAAAATCCCCATCCTTCTGGAAATAACAAATTAAGTTGGCATAGGAAACTTGTCGAATGTAGATGCTTTTTGGATAGAGAAAGTAGTGGTCGATCAAGTACACCCCAGAAAATATTACAGTTTTCAAATTGCATTTGCTTCCAATCCAGCAAGTTCAACTGCGAGTGCTTTGCGACAACTACAATTCTGCGTACAACACAGTCCGACCTGTGGCTGACACAAAATCAAGACACCAATCAAGCATGAAATTCACTCTCTTCCATAATTAATGCTAGAGAACGCATGGATTGAAATCCTGTACCGTTTGAACCGGTTCGATAACTACATACAAAAGATGAATGCATTGAAGTATGTTAGTGGATTGTTAATGGTCTGTAACTGCCTGTAACAAAATTACTGTTCAGCAACTGATGCTTGCCTCAAGTATTTAAGCCACGTTTACGGTACAACGCAATCTTTGGGAGAAATTCGGAACTATATTTTATTAGCAAGAACACATTTTTCATCAAGAGGGAAATTTCAATGCAAATCGTACTCTCCAATGCCAATTACTTGATTTTATGTTTAATTTTAATTATTTCAATAGCTTTGTACTGCCCTGCATATTTTGTTTACATTCAAGTACTGGAAAATGAAATTCGCATTTTTTTTCGGGGGGGGGGCATTTTTAATGGAAAAACAGCCAAACCCGATGGTGGGAATCCGGGATATAACGAACACTCGGTTACAGCGAACCATTTACATGGTCCCAACTGAAGCCCTATGTTAATAATGTATTTTCATACTTTAACAACGAACAGCAAACGCTAGAGGCTCGGTTATAGCGAACTGAAAATTTCTAAAACTTCAAACTTTTCACTTGCCCAAAGGGACATTCTTTACTAATTGCGTTCAAGTTACCCCAACTTCTACAAGAGTTACCAATTTTGCATGAAATACTCTGGTCCAGACACCACATTCCTCGCCTATTTACCTTTGTTAGAGTCGCTGCAAACCCCATAAGTGGGACAAAGGAACAATAGGCAAGACCCTTTACAGTTTCTATCTCCCCTCTTCCCCCCGGTAGACACCTGGCCTGGTGTCAACCAGGGAAAGGGGGACTTTCTGGTCAGACTACCTAGGAGCAATCATGTGTTTTCTCTGCCATTTAAGTTTAATTGCTTATCATTCTGTGAATTTTGCAGTGACCATGGCTAACGTTGGCAAGCGTAAAGCTTTTTCTATCGAGGATAAAGTTAAGTTTATTCGAAAATTGCAAAACGGCGAATGTCAATCAGCCATTTGCAAAGAATTTTCCGTGTCTAAATGAACTGTAGCCACTATCTGGAAGAATTGTAAGTCTATCATCTCTGCACATGAAAAAAAACATAAACGGTTGCAAGGGGTTGCGAAAGGCAGAAAAAGAAAATGTGGAATAGGCCTTATTTAAGTGGTTTACTCTACAGAGGAGTAGAAATCTTCCTATAACGAGCGACATTGTCCTGGCAAAGGCTAATGAATTTGCAGAACTTTTTGAAGAAAAGAGCCTTGTTTGTGCCAATGGATGGCTGGATAGGTTTAAGAAGCGGCACAACATTAGGAGCGGCAAAGTTGTGGGTGAAGGAGCTGGTGTCTGTTCTTCCGATATCAATCACTGAATGGAAAATGTATGGCCGGACATTATTCGCAATTACGACGAGAAGGATATTTTTAACGCCGATGAAACAGGTTTGTTTTACACGCTCACTCCAAATCAAACTTTAAAGTTCAAAGGAGAAAAATGCGTCGGTGGTAAACTCTCAAAAGTAAGGATAACCATTCAGGTATGCGCCAATATGAATGGTTCAGAAAAACAGAAGCTGACTGTTATCGGAAAATCGCAAAAACCAAGGTGCTTCAAAAATGTGAGGAAACTCCCGGTGGATTACAGTAAAATAAAAAGGCTTAGATGACGTCGGATTTATTCCAGAAATATCTTCGACAGTGGGATAAGGAACTGGCTAAGAAAAAGAGGAAAATCGTTTTATTAATAGGCAATTGTACTGCCCACATTGAGCCAAGCAACTTACAATGGATCAAAGTAGTCTTTCTCCCAGCAAACACTACATCAGTTTTGCAATCGGTGGATCCGTAGCCTGAAGTGTCATTACCGGAAGCAGCTCATCTTGCGCATTTTGGAATGCTATGATAAAAACAAGGACTGTGATATTTCATTTCTTGATGCTGTTGTTTTACTCGAAAATTCTTGGAGATTGGTAACAGAATCGACTGTCAGAAATTGTTTTAGGCGTGTTGGGCTTGCGAAAAAACAGCAGACGGAAGATGACGGCGAGGAAGATGACAACCTTCCCCTCTCCAAATGGCTAGAACAGCACGGAGTGAATGCTTTTTCGCAAAATGAAATCGTGTTTTATATATGTGTTTTTCCAGAATAAGAGACTAGAACAACTCTTCTTCACGCCAACAGATGGCGCCACTTAAACTCCGGCCTGAACTCTTGACCCAAACATCTACTTTAACTTCCTTGTAACTCTGCTTAATTGTATCTATATTCTGTTCCTTTTCGTGTG
Organism: Araneus ventricosus; assembly: GCA_013235015.1. Lineage (NCBI taxonomy): Eukaryota > Metazoa > Arthropoda > Arachnida > Araneae > Araneidae > Araneus > Araneus ventricosus. The sequence goes on along the minus strand of BGPR01006834.1, from coordinate 47,395 downwards.
TATGTGCTGTGATGTGCTTCGCTTAATAAATTTCATTATCTTTCAAAAGGCAGTGCCCTGGTTCCTACTTAATGGTCAAAAATGGATTAAATAATATGCCTTTTATTTAGATGACTAGAATCTGCTATGAAGACGCACTTCGAATTTTACCGAGAAATGAGGTAAGTGAAATTTTTTCCCTTACACTTTTAAATTAGAATAGAATTAATTTTCTAACAAATCGAACATTTCGAATGTTGTGACGACGATGTCATTACATATGGGGAAGTGAATGAGGAAGAAATCGTGGAGTTATTAAATGAATAAGACAACTTTATTGTAGATTCGTCTTCAGATATGGAGAAAGAACAAGACGAACCAGGGCCTTCAATTGCAGATGCAAAAGCAGCTGCAAACGTTTTGAACATTTTTTTTGACACAGAAAACATCGACGAACATGTTGTGGATCTGTTTAAATTAGTGGATAAAAAATTGATGAGTTGTATATAAAATCGAAAACCTTTCAACCAAAAATAACATCTTTTTTCAATGTAGTGGAGGAGCAAATAAATGAAAAAAGTTAAATGTTTTGTTTGTTTATTATTGAGTATATTATTTCATACTTTATTTGTCTCTAATTACTAATGAAAATATTATGTTAATAAAACGTTTATTATAGAATTAGTATCTTAGCATGTAAGGGCATTTTTTTGTGCAAATACGGATACAGCGAACCTCTGTTAAAACGAACTTCTGAGTCGGTCCATTGAGGGTTCGTTATAACGGGGTTTGATTGTATAAAATTTTGATATAGAATATCAACATATGAAATTGAAATTGGCTGAAATTGCTATATTTACTATATTTCTAAGTTTTAATTAAAGAAATTCAATCACTGAATTTGTTATTAATTATCAAGTAAAGAGTTATTTTCAGTTTCTTAAATATCATTACTGGAAAGACACACAGAAAAATGATATTCATCCATGCTATTTCCCAATGTTTCTTAAATATAAATACGAATAATTAAATGAAACACTAAAAGTTTTGCGTTTCACAAAAGTATGGCGAAATTCCGGAAATAAAAGTTTCAAACTAAAGTAACTGCGTGTTCTCAAAGTATAACTGTAAATTGAGTGAACCATCCAAAATTAATTCAGATGAGCATATCTAAAATAAACTTAAGCAAGAAGGGGAGGGTGTTCAAGGATTTCTCAAAATATCTTTAACAATTGTCGTAATGAAAATTTTCTTGCTCGCTATTATTAATGAGACTTCATTAATTGCAGTGATCATAAGGTTTCATAACATAGTATATAAGCTACCAAGAATTCTTATTCTCAAGCAGCGGTTCACTTCCTGATTGATCATACAGTTTCCAGTACCAAAATGTACTTCTCAAACTTCTTTGCTCTCATGATCTTATTTGGAGCACTTCTTTCAGAAGGAAAAGTCCTTTCTTCAAATATGTATCATCGGATTGATGTTAGATCTCATGGGTGCCGCAGAGCTCCTCCTCTATATGAAATTTTGGTAGGAGCTACAGCAGACGGTAAGACATTTTTTTATGTATTTAAATTACTTTTGTTTGTAATAATTTTGTTTGTAATTAATTGTTTTGTTTAAGATATAGAATAAGCTCTTAACTGAATAAATCTTTATATAATCACAATTTAAAATATTGAGTACTTTATTATGCACCGCTGTAATCTTGGAACTAGTATTACAGATTTTAAAAATTATTAATTTTACAATGAAGTAACCTGTAATCATAACATTAATACTGTAGATTCTTTTGTAGGAATGAAATGTATTTTATTGTAAATGTAAGTACTGCTGATAAGATTATTGGTACTGTAGATTTCATATGTACGTTAACACCCAGATAGCACGTAAGTTTGCAGCAAGTTTGATTTTGACTTGATATCACCTTATCATAGCAAATTTGACGCGTCAAACTTGAAGCGAACTTGTAGCAAATTCGCCGTGACAACTAGCGCCACCTTCCTTGCATTACAAGTCTGCTGCAAGTTCACCGTGACAAATAACGCCACTTCCTTTGCAATGCAAATTTCCAAAACAAGCTTGATGCAAAAATAGCACAAAGAGATAATTATCTTTGTCTCTGTTTTAAAAAAACACCCGATTTTTAATAGCATCTCCTAGACCGTCCTTCTTTTTATTAATTCAATAAATCAATGATAATTTGTGCAAAAACCAACTTTTTTATAAAAAAAAATTGACACATTTCCCATCTTTTTACTAAATACAGCATTCGCACTTTAAAGAAAACTATATCGCCTTTTTCTTAATGTTGAAATTTTAACATTTATAAACAAAATTAAACCGAAAAACCAGTCAATGTTTGTTGAAAAATAATAACTTATACATTTTGTACCATTTTAAAGTAATTACTTTTGAACTCTAATTTCTTAATTTATTCTTCTAGCAAAACGTAGTTATTAGCGAAAATCGCTCTCTCTTTGACTTCAAATCATATTTTCAACTCAAAAAATTAATGAAATCAAGAAAATAGTTTAAAATAAATCGTATACGAATATAATCAAACGATGTAATAGCGAAATCCATCTTCTCCTCTCGTGGTCGAGGTGGCCGAGTGGTACAGACGTCAGTCTACCAAGCGGTAGGTCTCGTGTTCTATCCCGCGTTGTGTTCGTACTCTGTTTTTGCTATAATTTTTAATGAGTTTGCAGTGCAAGTCTGCTGCAAGTTCGTCCCATGGTGACTTTGAAGCTTGCGTTAACTTGCTGCGAACTTGTTTCACACTTGCACTCCTGTCGTGACAAATTTGCTGTAAGCTTGCAGATTTGCAGTGAAAGTCTGTTGCAAATTTGCTGCAAACTAAAGTTGCTATCTGTGTAGTAGTCAATTAAATATATTTTTTCCTTCTATGTTAAGAAAATTCAAAAGCACTTAAAAATTACAAAATACAACTTAATTATGACAAGGAGTTGTAAGATTGTTGGATTTAAGCTGGGCTATGTAATCTCATCATCGTTGTTGCCTGTAACACATTTTTAGAATTCATTTAAGTTCATATTTAACCCTCCTAGAGTCAGGCCCGAGATATCTGAGTGAACATTTTTCCTCTCATAACGACAGACCCGAGACTGTCTCGGGAAAGAAAAGTTCCATATAAGTGTCAGACCCGAGATTTTCCTTCTACAAGTTTTCTCTTCCCCCCAGGTGTCACGCGGCGACATAATGAGAGGGAGTGTCTGCGGTCAGCGGAGGGTCAGTTTGACCAACTTTTCTAAGAATGCTCAAAGAAGGGTCTTCTAACAACGGATTCTGCCACAAAGAATCGAGGTTAGAAGTCATCTGTCACTGCTGAACGATAACAGGTCTAATAGACCCCCTACGGCGCGAAAATGACCACAAAAGAGGGTTGAAATCCTTTTGTCCAAAACCTCACAACTTGAAGAATAACCTTCTCTTTTAACGTGACAATTTCGTTAAACTTAGCAATCTGAAAGCCTAACGGCTGGAGGGTTAAGAGATGATTTCAAAAATGTTTCATAAATTCATTTTTCGAAAGTCTCTTTTGCACGAAATTGGGACACAATCGTTATTTTCTGAAATATGCTTAAGCATCTAGATAAAAAAATGTATGTAGAACATAAACTTACTGCTTCTTTCTCTTAAATTATCTAAGGCTTTAGTTAAAGCCTTAGATCATTTAAATAGTAACTGAAATTATAACTTATTCCCATATGGTTTCCTTAAACTTGATCTCTTAATCAAAAAATAGTTTTTATTCTCCTGCGAAATAGTTTGAATTTCTCTTCATAGATGGAGTTACTGGCTAGCTTCTAGATCGTCGATTGTTTTTATCTATAGCGTTCTTTTTCTGCTTGGCTTGCTTTTGAAAGAAGGTGAATTTTTTTTATCTCTTTCTTCTGATTATGCAATTGGTAATTTTTGGATTTATGTTCTTTATTTGGTGGCCGGACAAAATTCAGACCACAGGAAAGAATAAATTTTGACTTTTTGTCATTCCTTTTCACAGAAAATTTTGTTCGTTTTTGAACTAAAAATGGCGTGTGGTTTCTGATGAGTGCGCCATTTTAGTTCCTTTCCATTTTGAATATTTCCTAATTAAAGTTTTCTAAATAGGGATTGCAATCCGCAAAACCGGATCAGGTAATCCGGCGGCTCCGGTATGATTAGACGTCTACCGGATCCGGTAAATTAAAAAAATACATGAAGCCGATTTCTTGAAAAAATACTAGCGTTGTTGCAAGAGTAGGTACTTAAATGCGTGGTGTGTACGAGTCGTTCGACGCTGACTCACCCGCTTCACATATAGACATTCTTATTGTTCAATTGATAGATGAATTATGTTTATGTTGCATTTACGAGTACGAGAATGATTTAAGTAGATAATTAGACTTAGAAATGAATTGAGTAACGATTCATATTTCTGATTTTTCTTTATAATACGACTTTCTTCTTACATAGTGACCGAAATAACGTTTTAAATTGTAAGTATGTACCTATTTGTGTTGCATTGCAGGTACTAGTCTAAAAGTTCTAAAACAAGCATGTCACTTTTCAAACCAATTCAAAATGAAAACAGGAATATTAATATACTTACAGAAAAAAAAAATATGATGATGATACAAGACGAACTGATGATACATTTACTATGCCGAAAAAAAAAGTTGTAAGACTAGAAATGAAAAATATCTTAGAAAGAGTTGTTCAAGATGATAGCTTTAAAGAAAACGTAGATAATATAGTAGAAAATAACTCAAATTCATCGTCATTGAAAAGTGATTTGACATTACAGAAAGAATTACAGATGCAAATCCAGCAAGATATGAAAACCTAGAGCATAAATACCAAAAAAAAAGAGAAAGATTATGAGAAAACATTAAGAAAGGAAATGACTGCATGTGAAAGTGAATTAGTTCGAGGAAAATACTTGTCTTCTATTCATGAGTATTTGTTGACAATAAAACCAACAAGTGTAGAAGCAGAAAGGGCTTTCTAGGCCGCTGGTTATATTTGTAGCTCTGTAAGAAGTCGATTGACAGATGACACAATTAACACTATTTGTTTCCTACGATAATTTTTTCAAAACCAAAGTGAGTTTTTTTAAAATTGTTTTACTTAAAATAATAATTTAAAGTAAGTATATTAAAAAATACGAAGAAGTTTTAAACTCTTTATTGTGTATAATTGTGCCATTGATTAAACAGATTCATGATGACTGTCATAATTATAAGAATGAGACTGCTTGGCGCGTCTAAAATACCTAATTATTGTGATCTCAGTTGTGATAAGCTTGATTTAGTTAGATTTAATGTAAGTTACTTACATAATATAAGTGACATTACAAGTTATCATTGATGTTATTTTTGAAATCTAGTAAGTGAGACTAAACTTAACCGCCCGTCATTATCACATTATTACTAAACTAATATAACAATTACACTTTAACTAGTTACACTTTGCTAAATTTTTATTGTTGATTCATACGTAAATGTTGATTAATTATAACAGTGTAAATAAAGTTGATTTCATAAGAAATTAACGCTTTTTTTATAAACTGTGTTAATACACTCACTTTATCATCTTTTATACAGTTGATTTTGGAATGAAAAGGCAAAATAGTTTTGATGTGTCCAATCCGGCCGGATCTGACCGGATTGAAATTGTGCCGGATTGCAATCCCTAGTTCTAAATATTAGAGAATATTTGGTTTTTCATTCTATATTTTTTGTTGTATTATCTTTAAAAATTTCTGTTGAAGCAATTACTTTTTGCTGCTGCGTTTGCGTGCAAAAAACGTTTATTGTTTTCATTATTTTTCATTATTATTATTGTTTACTTTTGGTTTCTTTTAATTTATTTTCCTTTTAATTTAAATTTCTATTATTTTATAAAGGAATATATAAGTAAATCGTAAAAAATATTGTTATTTTGATACATGAAATCGTATGATTTAACCCTTTGCGGCGCAGTGTGCCAGCTGATGGCACACCTAATTTCACTCGCTTCTCAACCGTTAAATTCAACTATAAATGTGAAATAATAAGTTTAGGATAGAGCTAATAGGACTCCTTTTAGAATGCATATAGCAGCCTTATGAAATTTCGTTTCGGAATCGGAATTATTAGAGATAAAGTTTGATAAAATTCCTTAACTCAGAGATAAGAAATTTTTTCAGTTCTGGACTATTAGAATTTTAGCAAATTAACTCGAAAATTTTCCTCCAATATTCTTGAAGTTTTAATTTATGATTTTCTATAAGATTTAACAATATTTTTTGAGTGTATTAAGGTGGCTGTATCTAAGGGGGTTCCCATATGAGGGTATTGTGGAATTTGCGCACAGTCGCATTTTCGATAAGTCATTAATTAGTGTTCTTTGCGCACAAGCGTTAGAAAGGTTGCAGTATTGTAAACTTTATCGATGTCTATATGATTTGGCTTGGCTTTGGCGCATTGAAAATCTTTGACATATGGCAATCAATCAATGTCAGTAGGAGAATGACACTTCGTGCCCCTGATAACACAACGATGCTTCCCTGGGAAAATGCTAAGGACCTTAAAAACTGTTATTTTCAAACATAAGACTAATACAGATATAATTTAAATTAAACAATAAATAATCCATATAAATTTATCGTTGTGTTAAATAAATTGAAAATACATGAATAATGTAATTATCAATTTCCCTTGGGAAAGTGGTGATTATCTCATAGAAAAGAACCCCCACCCATCAATCACTCTCTTAAATATACATTCTCTATTGTCTCTCTAGCTGTTCGCCAAGTTTTCCTGCCAAAGGCAATTAGGATCCAGTAAACCTACAATGCATGCGCAAATTCCACTAGTTAATAATGTGCGGAAATGCGCCTGTGCGCATCGGACACAGAACCCATATGAGGTGGGGTGACCCCGAAGGGGGACGACCCCCCCTCGGAATAAAATAAGTTTTTTTTTAAAAAAATGTAGATTCTATGTCTAGACAATAAACTAAACCCATTCATGATGTGTTTCCATCATATTTCAAAAAATTTAATGCCTTGCGCCGCAAAGGTTTAAAAAGCACCCAAAATAAATTAAAAACGTAAAGCTAACTTCATTTTGAAAGGTCATATGCAAGTTTTCATACGAATGACTTATTATTTTCTTCATATGTCGTAACTTTAAAAAAGGCTTACCTATTATTTTTTTATCTAGGTAAAATGACTTTTGAACAAGTCCTTGAAGTTCTTGAGCAAGATAAAAGTATCAACGAAAAAGTTATAGAAATAATGAAAGAATACGATGAATGTCTGCGAACAGGTGATGGAATGCGAGACAGAAAAAGTCAGAGGTCAGAACTTAGTGAAGCGTATGCAGCATTGTATAAAAAAATGTCAGAAGCATTACAATAAGAATGACAACCAAGTGGAACAGATAAAATTTCTCTTTCAAACTCTAATGAGTTTCGAGTGTATTTCATTTTAATACCTTATATTTATGTAATGGCATTCCTTTTCTAATCAGAAACTAGCCTGTTGCTTTACTGCTTCTTTTTAAGCTAGTATTTTATAAAATGTAACTTCAATAAAATAGTGTAACATTCATTCTCATTTCTTTCATTTAAAATGTGAATAGATTTCATATCTATTTCAGACATTATATTTAATTATTGCGAATAATGATTGAAATAAACTTTATATACAAAATACGTAGCAATAAAACACTATTAAAGTATTTAAAATGCGTTATTTACTGTATTAAAATAAAATAGACGAATTTTAAAAATAACAATTCATAATTAGCCATTGTATTAATAAATAAGTGAAATGTATTGCCATTTATAAAGTCACAGTTTGTTGCTTCTATCAAATTATCAAATGAATTGATTTTTAAAAAATAGAGATTCATGAGTTTTTAACTCTGCAAACTTCAAAAATCTAGTTGAGTTGAAAGAGTATTGAAATCAATAGAAGCTAATTGTTTACAGAAAGAGGCTTAAATGCGGAAAAAATACCGTAATAAGAAAATGTTCGTAAATAGATGCACAATTTTAAAAAAGCATATCTAATACTGTGTATAATTAGAGCAATACGAAAGGAAAAATCATAATATACTTTTACGGTATCCGACTGTGTTCGGAAATATTTTTTTGAAAAATAATTTATATATATTTTTTAATGTTATTTTTCAACTGCATATGTTTTAAAACTATGAAAATGTTGTAAAATGAAGTTTTCAAAAAAATTTTTTTTTTTAAAAAAACTGAGAAATTTGAAGAAAAATGCCTAAAATATTTGCCTTACGCTAACAGCCATGGACAAAATTATATTCTAAATATACATAACTCTTTGTAGGAGTACATTTTTATGACAGTTATCTGTGTTAAGCTCTAAAATCTCTTGTACTTCAAAATAGTTTTGAGATATAGCTGAACATATTTACTAAACTGGTAATTTTTCATAAAAAATGCTTTTCTTTTATATTTAAGCACTTAAAAATAATACTTGATTTTAAAATTGACCTTAGCTTTTAGAGAAAAAAAAAGCATATTACAGAAAACAATCTCAGCAAATTTCATATCAATACTTGAATAACTTTTTGAGAAATCATTGTTACGGTCGACAGTTTTCCTCAAAAATATCATTTCTCAGAAAACGCATTTAAAGTTTTCATGCAACATAAAATAATGCTTACAGTTCGATAATAAAACAGCTGTAACTCCATTTGTAATTCACATAGAGTAAAAAGTGAGACAGTGTTCGAAAGCTGATTAAACAGGCTACAAAATTAGGTCATAATTTTTTTTTGATAATTTCATTAAAAACGACGATTTTGAACCAGTCGGATACCTTAAAGGACTTTCTAAAAATTGTATAAAAGCCGAGAAAGCGAATAAAATAGAAATTTTATGCTTCTTAAATTCGCAGTATTTGAGACAGTCTAGAACCAATCACCTAAAAAATTCTTTAGAATTAATATTAATCTTTTTCCAAAGTTCCTCTGAAAGATAGAAATATGTAATGATTTAATAGTTTCTTGTCTCTCTCTCTCTCTTTTATTTCTCTATGTATATTCGCATACAACTTTAAGAATTCGGAATTTAATATGCACAGTGAAAAATTTAATAAACTTTAGTTTTGAATAAAAAGAGAGATTTTAGTAGAAATCATGTAAAACTATGGATTTATTATGAAATTTCAATTCTTCAATCACTCTAAGAATCACATATTGTCATTCATACTTTCTGATTTTTATTAAGTGTTTAGTGATGTTATTCACTTAACTGCAAAAAAATCATATTCAGGAATGCATTATCATGCAATTGCTCAAGGAAATATTCCACTCCTTATTAATTTGCTAATTAAAAATTAATTTCTTGCTATTTATTCTCTTCTGAAAATACGAGAGTTAATAGCTTTTTCATGTTTTTTGTTAATGAGAGACTCCATTTAAACTTAAAACAAGCTGTTTTTCGTGAAAAGCGCTCATTTAATGATGAGAGAAAGAGTTTCACGCTTTTTGTATAATGGTGAAGAATTTAAAGCTTTAACTTAGAGAAAAAGAGTTACCTATAAAATAATAAATTTAATTAATTTAATAACATATTTACTTGATTTTTTATACACAGGAAAAGTTTTATCTTTTATTAGAAATAGCATTTATCTATAAGCACTCAAAGGTTAAAAATATGTAACAATTCTTTCTCTACTTAAAATTTTATACTAAAAGGAGTAATTTATTCACTCAAGCCAGGAACATTACCCATAGAAAGTTCAAGAACATAATTTTAATAATTAAGAGTTTTGTGTTTTATCTTGCTTTAATACTTTTCATGCTTCGGAATCTTTTCGTATCCGATAAGGACTCATAATGAAACTTAAAACACGCTAATTAAACATTACGGAGAATGGAACATTTTCTACCATCATAAATATATCTTTGAAAATTTATATCCGAGACATTTAATGCATATCTTTCTTCTGAATCAAACATCAGTTGAACTGAACTCATTATTTTATATTTAACTTAAAAGAAAAGCAGCGGGAGTGTTCTCCCCTAAACTTTCTCGTATACTTCCCCAAAAAGGTGCCGTTTCCCCTTCCTCCGCGCGGCTAAAAGAATTCGAACCTATTGTTACCCAGAATCCAATGACTATCAAAAGGTTTTTCATTATAGTGATTGAAAAATATCTAGGTAAAGAATTTCAAAGAGCTTCGTAACGATTTTCCTCTCTTACCGGCTCAAGGACAAACTGACGTAATTCGCTTCTCCGTATTGAAATTCCGTTCCGTTCTTCCAGTACGCATGCGCGTGGAGATAACAGATTCTCTTCAAAAGTAAATTACACAGACCGACAGACAGTCAACCCTTTGACGGATTTGGCCCAAAATTTTATACAGACATACATTCATGATGATAAAACTGTGTACCAAGTTTTATTCATCTAGCTATTCAAGTTTTTGAGTAATAGTGTTCACATAACCGCGGGCAGACAGACAGAAAGACTTCCCGTGGACGGATTTTGCCCAAAATTTGGTAGAAACCTACAAAGTATGTGTCAAGTTCACATACCAAATTTCATCCCTGTATCTCTAATAGTTTTCGAGTTATCTTGTTCACAGACACACAGACAGACATAATTCCCAAATTGTATTTTTCGGATTCAGGGAGGTCTAAAACGTGGAGATCCGTCAAAATCTCGAGTTCGAATTTTTTGACGATTACAATACTTTCTCTTTGTATACTTCGTAGACGAGAAAGTAAAAATAAGGAAATAAGCACTTGGTTTATACAAGAAATCGAAAAGAATTTCAAACAGAATAAAAAAAAATTGCTCAATAATGAAAATATTTAGAATGTCCATTGATTTATAAAGGATAGTAATTTTCTTTATACGCAGTCAGATTACCGTTTCAATTAAAATTTCACAAATTACCTTACTTCGAAATGATCCTTACTGAAGCGAATTATATACAGTCTCAATCACTTGAATAGCTTCACAAGTAATAAGGAATAAAATATGCTTAATTACGATTATATTTACTAGACATAAATTTTAGCGATAGTAATTATGCTTTTATAATCTTTTAACTAATAAAAATAAATAAAAATCTCGTATCTTATGCAAATCTCCCAGTTTCGTGGAGAGGTGCTAGAAATATCGCGTCACATGAATAGCATCTAATAAATATAGAATTCTAAGGGAGAAATTTTCTATCTAATTGCTTGTGATTTTTGCTCAGTAAACTAAAATTAAATTTGGGTAGGTCTTAACTAAAATGGGCCAAACATCTCTCCCAAACAAAGAAGAAAGTGAGAATAGGGGCCGTCCAGAAATGATGTCACGCTTGGAGGGGGTTCGTGAAATTGTGACAGTTTATGACATGGGGAAGGGAGGGGGTAACAAGAAGTGTGACATCACACATTTTGGTTAAAATATAAACATTTAAAATCAGTAGATTAAATTTCGAAGTTATTTTGAAATTACTAGAATTTGAGGGCATTTTTTAATCGGGGCTAAAACAACTTTCATGTGATTTTTTTTCTCACTTATATTCCTTTCTTTTCGAAAAAGGCATTCAGGGTAGGTTCTGAGAATATGGTAGCAGCAGAAATTCTTCACCATTAGAAGAAAACCTCCCCCTGTCACACCCTTGAAATGCCCAACAAAAAATACGTCGCCCCACCTGGGTGAGTTGTAGAACTGGTGGTGGCACAAACAGGTTGATCTTATTGAGGAATTTCTTCCTAAAAAAATTCTATCTGTTTAAGAGTATTTTGTGTTCATAAAGTAAAAATAAGATTTATAGGAAAATATGTCAAATTCCAAAATACTACTGTTTTCAATTGCTCTTTTATACTAATATTTTATTACTAATGTATATTAATTAGGTTTTCTGTTGTAAACCTTAATCTCATTTCATACAAAATAACTACACATATAATCAGTATTATTATGCTCGCAAATGTCATTAAAACACATAGTTAAAGTTTGAAAATAAAATTGGAAATATGATATATAACGTAGTGCTTTGTTTCTGAACTGCAATATATGTTTATGCAATATAGCGTGACATGTGACAAGGATGGGGGGGTATGGTGAAGTGTGACACTTTGTGACAAAGGGAGGGAGGGGGGTCAAAAATATTGAAAAAAAGTGTGGCATCATTTATGGACGGCCCCATATTAAAATTGTGAAATCTGAAGATTTCTCGAGCCAGAAAACTGAAAAAATTATTAATCACAGTCTTATAGTTATCAACAATCTTTTGTAAAATGTGCATCAATACGGTAAAAAAAATAAAGGAAGGGCTGCTTTAGCACAAGAACGCCGTTTCATTCTTCGGCATCCATCTAATTCATGTCTACCAGCTAAAAGAAATGCGGATGAAAATGGGATTAAAGCTTCAATTTCAACCGTCAGATGGAAAATTTGAAACTATAGAAATAAGACGCAAACCCTAGTTAAAAGCTCATCATAAGATGTAATGGTTTCTCTTTTCAAAAGAGCATATTCATTGGTCTTCCGAGTGGAGAAGTAAAATTCACAACGGTGAAAAAAAAGTTCATTATGGATAGACCGGACGAGTTCTCTTATTAGTAACATTGTTTAAGGT
>BGPR01006834.1:22641-33214 GCA_013235015.1 Araneus ventricosus | reverse complement strand
CTTGTAGAAGGAAAATCTCGGGTCTGACACTTATATGGAACTTTTCTTTCCAGAGACAGTCTCGGGTCTGCCGTTATGAGAGGAAAAAAGTTCACTCAGATATCTCGAGCCTGACGCTAGGAGGGTTAAGTGACTGAACAGAAAGTGATGAAGAAGAAAATGATTTGGGCTCAAACCCGTTTCACAGAAAGTTAGCAATGATTCGCGAATTTCATTAATGGTTTTTTTTGCTGTGTGCAATACACATATGCATTTTCGTAAAAATAGCACGTATTTTCGGGAAATACAAAAGGTTTTTTTTTCAAGAAATCCCAAATTTTTCCGCATGTTTTTTGCTCATAGCATGCAAAGTTTTCCGCCAAACTATACGAAACTATACAGAATACGTGACAACAAATAAGGGAAGGATCGTATTAAAAATGGGAGTAAATACTTAGAGTATTTGAAGAAAAAGGGGTCTGTAGTAAATAATTTATTACTGCGCATATGCGAAAAATAGTTTAATTTTTCTTTACATAATTTTTCATCCAGACATATAGGGCACCTTATAGTAGCTCATGAACGAAATTAATTGGATATAATATTTTTTATTAAGGTATCCGACTGGTTTAAAATCGTCGTTTTTGATGAAATTATCAAAAAAAAATTTTATGACTTAATTTTGTAGCCTGTTTAACCAGCTTTCTAAAACTGTCTCACTTTTTAGTCTACGTGAATTACAAATGGAGTTACAGCTGTTTTATTACCGAACTGTAAGCATTATTTTATGCTGCATGAAAACTTGAAATTCTGAGAAATGATATTTTTGAGGAAAACTGTCGACCGTAACAATGATTTCTCAAAACGTTATTCAAGTATTGATATGAAATTTTCTGAGATTGTTTTCTATAATATGCTTGATGCTTTCCTCTAAAAAAATAAGGTCAATTTTAAAATCAAGTATTATTTTTGCTTAAATATAAATGAAAAGCATTTTTTATGAAAAATTACCAGTTTAGTAACTATGTTCAGCTATATCTCAAAACCATTTTGAAGTACAAAAAATATTTTAGAGCATAACAAGGATAACTGTCATAAAAATGTATTCCTGCAAGGATGTATGCATATTTAGAATATGATTTTGGCTATGACTGTTAGCGTAAGGCAAATATTTCAATCATTTTTCTTCAAATTTCTCAGTTTTTTTCAAAAAAATATTATTTTGAAAGCCTAATTTTACACTATTTTCATAGTTTTAAAACATATGCAGCTGAAAAATAACATTAACAATATATATATAAGTTATTTTTCAAAAAAATGTCTCCGAACACAGTCGGATACCTTAAAACTTTCAGACCTAGGCCCTGTCATGTCCCTAATTTTCGGAAAGCATAATATATTAGTACAGAATTTTACAGATATTTTTTCTTAGTGGAAAGAACTTACTTGAGTTTTCATTTTTATTTCATTTTTTTCACCATAGCAAAACTTTTCGTAGAAAAGTTCTTTTACATAAATAAATCACACACACTATTCCTTTTCTTTCATTTGGAATATTAGAATACATCAAAAATCCTTTTTCTTACCATAGCATATGTTTTCGTAGAAAAGTTCTTTTACATAAATAAATCACACACATTATTCCTTTTCTCTCATTTGGAATATTTGGATACATCAAAAATAAATAATAAATAAAAGTAAATAAATTTAAATCGGAGAATTTATAACAGAAACAACTATAGAAAATAAATATTTCTGTCAAAAAAAAGTTTCAGTAAAATTTCTAGCAAAGAATATATATTTCCTGTGTATTTAAGTCAATAAACGAATCCTTTGAACTAGAAAGCGGGGAAAATACCTTCAGAAGTAATTCAGACTAATAAATGGTAAAATGTTAAATACCAAGAATCTGAATCATAAGATTCTGGGAAACGTGTTTTTCATTGGTGCAGAAAGATAAGGTTCTTTTTTGCGCGGGTATTTCTATAGGAAAAGGGCTTTTTTAATAAAAAGTAATTTTTAATATACAAAAATGCCAAACCATACATTTAAAAAAAGCATAGATTTTTTTAAAAATAGCAATGAACATATATTCCTTATGAAGTTTCAATTAACGAACTTTCTGAACTAGAAACCGGAGAAAAACACCTCCAGAAATAATTTAGAAAAATAAATGGTAAAAAGTTAAATACCAAGAATTTCAATGATAAAGTTCTTTGAAGCATCTTTTTCATTGATGCAGAGATATATGATTGTTTTTGAGCGGTTATTTCGACGTGAAAAGGGCTGTTTTATTGAAAAGTATTTCGCCATATGAAAAGAATTCTAAGCATACCTTAAAATATTTTTTTTCTCCAAATGGCGAAATAGAATTAATAGAAAATAAAAAAAATCTATTTGGAATTACTCATATTTTTTTATTTTTTTATTTTTTAAGAATAATGAAAGCATAAAGAGAATTTCACATGAAGAAAAACTCGAATTCTCTGATTTCAATCCCATTTTAAATACTCAAAATAGAAAAACCGAATATTTTACATTAATCTAAACAAATCAACTTCACAGTAAATTATACAAGCAATCTGAACAAGCGAATATTTATTTGAAGGACTTCATTACAACTTTTCTTTTAAAGTACTTTTAAATGGATTAGTTTAAATTATTCAAAAAAGAGATAATATTTTATTTGCTCTTCTTCTGACTCCATATCAGAAGGCTGCGTGTTCAAATCACGTCCGGGTCACCAGTGTAATTTCTTAGGCCTACGTCTAGGTCAAGTTAATTTCACAGCATTGATAGAGGCGAGATTTATTTATGTAGATGCTGAGGTAGTCCGTACATAGAACTATTCACACTCAAGTGCTACATGTTAACTTGCACGATTCTATACTACTCGGCTTCTCGATCTATAATGCCTGTATTCACATAAATCAGAAGTATTCCATTGTGCGTAACTGGTGACTAAGTCGAAGCAAGACTACTCGTTAATAAAATAACAAATTTAACGAAACAACAATTAAATTAATTAAAATATTAAATCATAAAATCATTATACAGCTATCTAATCAAATGATACAAACATGGAAGAGCAAGGAATGAACAGTAGCAATCGGTCCTTATATACAGTAACAGGCTCGTCGCTATTGGTCAATGGGTGACATCACAAAGAGGGCAGATCCTATCTGCATGAAATCACAATTCAGGATGTTTCCAGATGCCG
Organism: Araneus ventricosus; assembly: GCA_013235015.1. Lineage (NCBI taxonomy): Eukaryota > Metazoa > Arthropoda > Arachnida > Araneae > Araneidae > Araneus > Araneus ventricosus. The sequence goes on along the minus strand of BGPR01006834.1, from coordinate 30,015 downwards.
CGATGATGCCACATATTATTATTTATTTTCTTATTTATTAGATACATGATTATTTTTTGACCAACTTTGAACAGAAGTCAGAAGATGGGTACGACACCCTGAAAGTCATCTTGTTTATCAAATTCCTTCACCACATCAACGGAAGAAATTTGAAGACTTATTTAACATGCACATGACCCACACATTTTATGGCTTGAGAAGAGCATTTATCTGGCATTTTATTTTATCACGTATTTATTATTTCGTTTTCAATCTCTCCAAAAATCTCCTCATTTTTACTTCGACATTGAAACTTTTAAAACGTTTTACGCATTTAGCATTAAATCCCTTCATTTTGAAAGATATTGTGATGAAATTCATAAAAAAAATATCAAATTATTTTATTCGGGATTTATATTGAGTTTTTGCGAAATAAAAGCTTGATAGAACATGCAATTTAAATAGTTAAGTCCTTGGGAGGTATACACATTCATAAATATATGTTCATAGAAATTGGAGGAGAAATCAATAACTAAAAATAAGTTTATGTTCCAAATCGATGAAGAACTTGCCGTAGGATATAGATATGAATGGAACAACACCTGCTCTCAGTCGCAGGAATTAAATTTACGAGCAAATTCAGACCACATTTTCAATATATGAAAAATATTCCAAATTCGTTATTGCAACTAAATCAGATATAACACTATCCGTGAACAGTGGTGAAAATGAATTAATGGAACATTTTTGCATGAAATTTGTTGCAATTGCAAATACTGCAACATTTTATCTTTCGGAATGGAAAAGATGTCACATGGGCATTAATTCTGTTATTAATTTACTTAACCCTCCAGCCATTAGGCTTTCAGATTGCGAAGTTTAACAAAATTGTTACGTTAAAAAAGAAGGTTATTCTTCAAGTTGTGAGGTTTTGGACAAAAGGATTTCAACACCCTTTTGTGGTCATTTTCGCGCCGTAGGGGGTCTATTAGACCTGTTATTATTCAGCAGTGACAGATGACTTCTAGCCTCGATTCTTTGTGGCAGAATCCTTTGTTAGAAGACCCTTCTTTGAGCATTCTCAGAAAAGTTGGTCAAACTGACCCTCCGCTGACCATAGACACTCCCTCTCATTATGTCGCCGCGTGACACCTGGGGGGAAGAGAAAAACTTGTAAATGGAAAATCTCGGGTCTGACACTTATATGGAACTTTTCTTTCCCGAGACAGTCTCGGGTCTGCCATTATGGGAGTAGAAAAGTTAGCACTGATATCTCGGGCCTGACGCTAGGAGGGTTAAATATCATATAAAAATTAAGAATAGTTACAAATAAAATTGTTACTTAAATACCCATACAACTGGAGGATCATGGCGAGATATTCATTCACTCAGGCTGGTTGTCCTAGAGTTAAATAGGTTCCAAATCGTCATTGAAACTTTTAAACATCGACATTGAAACATTTAAAACATTTTTCGCATTTAACATTAAACCCCTTCATTTTGAAAGATATTCCAAATTCGTTATTGCAAGTTAATCAGATATAACACTATCCGTGAGCAGTGTAGAAAATATATTAATGGAAAATCTTTACATGAAATTTGTTGCAATTGCAAATACTGCAACATTTTATCTTTCGGAATGGGAAAGATGTCACATGGGCGTTAATTCTATTAATAATTTACTTAAATATCATATAAAAATTAAGAATAGTAGCAAATAAAGTTGTTACTTAAATACCCATACAACTGGCGGTTTATGGCGAGATATTCATTCATTCAGGCTGGTTTTCGTAGATATAAATAGGTTTCAAATCGCCTTTGCTGAAACAGCAATTAATTTTATTTTTAAATACTTTTTTAGTATTTCTCTTCTTGAATCATTCTGCTCAAGTCCCCGGAAAACGTAACTGCTGGAAAAAGGAATTAATTAGAAAACTAATTGCTCGTAATGATTTTTCATTTTTTTATTCAGGACCAAGAAGTAAAAGTACTTCAAATCCAACAGCCCATCTTTCAGTTTCTCTTCCGAAATCTGTGAAAGTTAATCACCCGAATAATCTGTAAAATTTTACTCTAGAAACTTCTTCGGCGGGTTTTTTGAAATTTCTATTTAATTAAAGGAATACCTACAACAGTGGTGGAAATAATCGGCATTCAAGTTTTTTCTTTAATTTTAAGTTTCTCTTAAATCTACTGAAATGGCGGATGCGAGTATACTTTAAGAACAGAGTTTCATCAGTAAAAGAATTTTCGTAAACTAATCAAACGTAATGAACAATGTTTATGTGAAAACAATGCGCGTGTTATTTGTACTTTTTCCAATTCACTGAATGCAAGATATTTAAAACGATAATTACACCACTAGTCAGAAGATAGAATTTAACTATAAAAAAATTGCTTTGTCACAATGAAAAAAGTTCCAAAGTAGTTCGCTTTCGAATCGTCAGTAAAGCATTAGCGCTTTTTTCCACAAAAATATGGCAACAACGTAACAAATCTAAGCTCAGACTGAAAGTCTCTTAGTAAATTGGAATTTTAAGCACATCTATAATGAATTTTAATTCTTAATGAATATTTAGGAATTTACTTTTGTATCATTTTCATTGTAGTTTAACAATTTTATATTACTGTTTTCAACGCCCTACGTTTTAACATTAATATCTTAATGTCCATATTTTTGACAAACATTTGTCTTTAAGAACATATATTTTAATTTTTCTTAAAATTCCGTTACTTTTATGTTTTAGTTCCCTTATGAAAATTTACTTTATAGAGGAACGAGACTCATGTTTATATGGAATGCCGCTGTTGAAGAATTAATTCAGTTTCTGGCATCGTTTTTATTAGATGGCTAAGTTCCACGACACAGTACATTAAAAGGTACAAGACGCAAGACAGAGAACAACAACACAAGACAAGTACACAGAAGAAGAAGATGGGAAAAACCCGGATGGTTCTAGTAGCGCCACCTACCATGAAAAAGCAGAAGGCAGTGAATTGTAACCGCTACAACTTATAAATCACTTTTTATTTTTGTTTAATATATTTCAAAAATCTTTTGATAAATGATATGGCACCTTGAAATCAATTCTATTTCAAATTCAATTCCAGATGGCGATCTTCATGTGGAATAAAACTTTAATTAAGATTAATTAATGAAGTGATAATTGAGTTCTGAAAATATTAAAATGCATTGTCATGCATTTCAGAGCTCCAGATCATCAAGAAATGAGTAAAAATTCGATTCCAAAATTCCACCTTTGTACACATGAAAGAAGTTGTATAAAATCGAGTAAATATTGCCTTTTCGCGGCGAAATATTCTCTAAAAAAAGTCTTAGAAGCATGTAGATTGCATGCGGTAATGTCATATTCCCAGCTACCGAATGGCTTAAAACTTGGTATGTTTGTTTCGAGAACTGAAGACTGGAGAAGGAAAACGCAGTAACTGCTAAATGATAAAAATAAGAAAAAATCTCACGTTAAAATGCAAGCATTACCATCTGTTTCAACTTGTTAAACGATACAAACTTGCAACCAATTGTAAGTAGTTGAAAAATGCAGTATCCAATGAATAATATACCTGGATGAGTGATCTGGAGAATGCAGTATGAGAAGCCACCGAATTTGGACCTGTTCCTAAGGGTAAACTTTCATTCTATTAAATATTCTAGCTGGAAAATAGACAAATTATGTTTTAGCATTGCAAATCGGGTGATCGTTTTCATGAGAAAGCTCTACGTAATTACAGTTAGAAAACAAGTGTTTAGATTTAAGTATCATCCTTTAATTATTCTAACAAAAGACAAAAATCCCTTTCGTGGTTTTAAAGTTAAGGTATCCGACTGTGTTCAGAGACATTTTTTGAAAAATAACCTATATATATATTTTTAATGTTATTTTTCAACTGCATATGTTTTAAAACTATGAAAATATTGTAAAATTAAGCTTTCAAAATAATATTTTTTTAAAAAACTGAGAAATTCGAAGAAAAATGACTAAATTATTTGCCTTACGCTAACAGCTATAGACGAAATCCAATTAAATTTTTTCATAAATCCTTGCAGGAGTACATTTTTATGACAGTTATCTGTGTTATGCCTTAAAATCTTTCTTGTACTTCAAAATAGTTTTAAGGTATAGCTGAACATAGTTCCTAAACTAGTATTTTTTCATAAAAAATGCTTTTCGTTTATATTTAAACACTTAAGAATATTACTTGATTTTAAAATTGTCCTTAGTTTCTAGAGGGAAAACATCAAGCATATTACAGAAAACAATCTCAGAAAATTTCATATCAATACTTGAATAATGTTTTGAGAAATAATTGTTACGGTCGGCAGTTTTCCTCAAAAATATCACTTCTCAGAAAACGGCTTTAAAGTTGTCATGCAACTTAAAATAATGCTTAAAGTTTGGTAATAAAACATTTGCAACTCCATTTGTAATTCACGTAGAGTGAAAAGAGAGACAGTTTTAGAAAGCTGGTTAAACAGGCTACAAAATTAAGTCATAAAATTTGTTTTGATAATTTCATCAAAAAAGACGATTTTAAACCAGTCGGATAACTTATTAGGAAAATATGTCATTTTATTTTTAGATAGAAAATTTTTTTGGCTCCAATCTACTATAATTTTATTAAAATTGTTTACTATTAAATTGTTTATTATTATTTACGAAAAACGTTTACTAAACTGTTGCTTTCATTGGATTGTTTAAACTAATGGAATTATTACCTTGAACTACAGGAATACCTCTGGAAGTAGTTATAATCACTAGGAGTCCTCACTAATTGAAAATGGAATAGGCCAAAATTAAGCAAAAACAAACAAAAGGACACTTGAGTCATCAAATGTTGGATCAAAAGGAAGAAAATCTAAAGATCCGCAACATTTGTAAGGATACTTTTCATCAGTGAGGAAGCAAAGGGCGAAGAAGAAGCGATATAGGGAATAAAATGTCATACTTCGTCTCATCAAAATAAAGGTACCTTTTTAGATATTAAAATTGGAATTACTAAGTAAAAAAACTTTGATTGGCCTGTATGATAAAAGAGCTGAATTTAATTTCAAGTGTAAAAATATTTGTGATTATCATTCCAATATAGATTCTGAAGTTTTTAGGAACGTAATTTTCAGTCAAGCTAACAGAATTAAAAAATATGCAATAATAGAGACCATTTTTAATGGCTTCCAGTGTTTTTTTAAAGACTCTCAGTGACAACCATTTTCCTTTTAATATTCACGACATTAAAGTTTTTATCCTTGAAAGCAGTCTGGAATTTACAATCTAAAAAAAATCACATCTATTGAGGCATAGATGGAAACTAAGGAGCTTTTTCCATTAATACGTCTAAATTGGTTCCAATCCCTAAAAAATTCCTGTTCCTGTTCTTACTTCTTCTGTTTTGTATTTTCGAATATAGATGTCGCCATGGGACTAGTGTTTCTTTAATAATTAAATAATACCTCCTTTTAAAAGAAAGTTAGCGTGGGTTTGTGATAACGTGAGCACATTTTTCTCTTTTTTCTCAACTATGGACACGGGGATGTGTTTGTATTCATGATTGCTAAGTTTAAAAAAGCCAGATGGCTGATAATTTTAATCAATCTTATTAGCGTTTTGATGTTTGTGTTTTGTTTTTCCTCTTTGTTTTGAAATAATGCTTTTTGATGTTCAGATATCTTTTGCCTTCTGTTTGGGAAATTTCGGGCTGAGAGAAGCTATGCTGGGCGTAATCCAAGTTTCTTACAGAAAAATTTCCCAATTATTATTTTGAATCCATTTCGAATTAAGCCCTTAGCCTTTAAAAATGGACTAGAACGGATTCCTTGTTTGCTTTTTTTCCAATTACCTCTGAGTTTATCTTAGTTTTTTGGCTTTCTTTGTATGATATTGATTTCATAATTTGTACATATTTCGTGTGCTGAAAAAGAACTTCAGAATCCAAATATATTTTTTCTTGAATTGCGCTTAAAGAAATTGGAGGTCAGACCTAGGAAATCAGTTACCTTAATTGGACCGATGACCCAAGTTTTAAGCTATTTTTTTCTGCCAACTATAAGACGACCAGGGATCTTCAAAATCATTTTTTTTTAATTTTCACCTAACCAATTTGAAATTTTGCACGCATTAATAGGAGCACTATATAAGACAACTCATAAAAAAACACTGTAGTATATATATTTATTTTTTAGTTATGGGTATAAATGTAATTTTTATTAACAATTAATGGCCTTTATGACAAATGTTCCAGGTGATTCAATTTTTGTTCAAATGTCATGACATTTTGTATAAGTATGAAAACAATTACGGAGAAGAATTTTTATCATTTATATAGAAATTATTTTGTTATTTAAATGGAAATATTTTCTTCCATATCAAATATTGGGCATATTTTTTTTAAAATCAATAGTTACGACTTATTATGTGCTTCCATTTTGAAATTCTTTTCTTAAACATAACAATTAATCCCAATGTGTGTTTCAAAAGGGTGAGATTAACTAATAACACAAATTTGAGCCACTTCGATTAATTTCGGAGCGCATGGTATATTTATATTAAAGGCCATTCATTGTTATAAAAATTACAGTTATACCCCTAACTCAGAAATAAGTAAATATATTGCAGTGAAATTTTGTGCGTTTTGTTATAAATTACTGTTATTAATTCTTTGAAAATTGCAAATTATTGATTAGTTGAAAATTATAAAAAATGATTTTGTAGGTCAATGGACGCCTTAAAGCGCATTTGTCAAAAAGTTAATTTCATCGTTCTGAAGAAAGATAAAGTAGAAAAAAAATGCTACTTCTTCGTTTCCATTAAAATTTCTTCTCTATCACTGCACATTAAAAATGTCCAGGATGTAGAAATTCGACATACTTGGCATGATTACCCTAGAGGTCAATATAATTTCATCAACTGTTAGTTTGTAGGCACGTCGCATAATAAAACAATCTATGTTACTAGAAGAAGCTAGATATAATGTACCGCTACAAACATGGAACGTCGCTTCCCAGCAATGTGAGTCTCATGGTTGGGAAGAGAGTTTTACAGGGTTAAGTATGAGATGACGGACAGTAGCCATGTCTGGACCCCTGACCTTGGCGACCATCTTGCGACAAATTTGGCGACGAAATATGGGATCTCAAAGGTGCTGGAATCTTCTCGATATCTCTATTAGGACAGAAGATACGCCACGAATGTGCTAGATCATTCCATGTGACGTCACGGCCTGCCGGGGAAACTATATAAGGAGAGCGCTTGGACGACGGAGGTGTTGTTGGTCGACTGGGATCGCCTTGGAGCGCGAACGTCTTTGGAGTTCTATCCGCTGTGCGAGCTAGTAAGCTGTTAGACGCCGAGCGGTAGTAGTACTGTTGATCCATTGGGAACG
>BGPR01006834.1:0-22241 GCA_013235015.1 Araneus ventricosus | reverse complement strand
AGTGTTGATCCATTGGGAACGACTTTGGAATTTCTTCTGAAGTGCGAGCTAGGAAGCTGTTAGACGCCAAGCGGTAGTAGTACTGCTGATCCATTGGGAACGACTTTGGAATTTCTTCTGAAGTGCGAGCTACGAAGCTGGTGAGCTAAGCTCTATTGAAAGTGCAGTTATTGTCGTTATTAGTTATTTGCTAACTGTTTGTGTTGCTAAATATCAAAGTGCTGAACTGTTATTACCTGTGATTTGCTGTCTGTTTGCGTTGTTAATCTGCGCAAAAACTATTGTTTCCTTTACCACTGCTACGTGTTTTCCTGCATATTTGTAAATAAATCTTCATTCTTCATTATCCTGCGTGTTGGACTGTTTACACCATACACCCACGGAAAGACTTTTGCAACAGTACACTTACGTAGACAGAAGAAAATATGCGGATAAAAAGTGGAAATGGAACACGAAGTAATCACAAGAGTAACCCCCGCTCTGCCTTAGCACCGTGTCAGCATAAAAGACCGGCCGCCGCAACAGATAATCAAACACTGTGGTTCCCTCATAATAGCCCCCATTACGAGAGGTTCATGCAAAAATCCCCCGTTTTACCGGGTACGACCTGTCTTCGGAGATGGGTCCTAAGAGCTACCCCACCATTATTGCAACATGGTGTTGGCGAGAGCCTGCTTATTTATACGGCAGCCTCTCATCCGTGAAGTCGCGGTGCCCCCTAATGGTGGGAACACGAAGTAAGTTCAACTGATCTGGGAAAAGTCAAGAAAAATTGGCTTTATCTCTTTAATCCCGAGACGACTTTTCTCTTCTAACTCCTTTAAAACCAGACCTTTTTGGGAGGAAACTACATGAATTGGACTCTCCCAAACAGGGTGGTCATTTTTCCCAACCTTCCGTTAAAGCGCACGGAAATTAGCTATGGCTGGCAAGGATAATTGGACCCCCTACCGCGCTTATCTCCTAAGCGATCTCAGAACCTCAACTCCCCTCAAAAGAAGCCAAACGTCTCAAACCGGCCTTCGTCGCTGTTAACCCTTTGAACGGCAAAAATATTTCAGTTGAATGATTTGAAAATGGCTTCTCTGTAGCTGAATGGTGAACACAAATGTTTCGTAGCCGGTTTTCGGGTGATAAACAGAGAGCAACTTTCTACGGCCGAGCCGTTTAAGAGTAATAATCGAAGAACGACTTTCTGTGACGGAGCCGGGTTTAGAATAGTCATCAGAGAGCGACTTTTTACGTTCCAGCCGGCTAAAGGGTTAAGGGGATTTTTAGACCGCCTCTCTCGCTATGAGAGGGTTAAACTTATTTTTCGTCCTTCTGTAAATTTGCAATTCGGCAGTTACTGCATTCGCCTCTTACAGTCTTTAATTCATTAAGACTCTTTTAGACAATCATATTTCAAGGCGAAAGGTAATTGAAAAACGAAACGCGTGATCTTACAATTTTTCATTCCTCGAAATTCGTAATAATGCTGTTACTATGCGTTATGAATTTAAAATAGCAATTCCTTGTCATTTCTGTCTTTTTGTTAAAAAAAGGGAAATAAAAAAGAACACATTTTAGCCTCCATTTACTCAAGGCTAACATAATTATCTGATTTTTTTTCTAAATATTTTTTTCATTTTCTCATTAACAGAGAAGACAAGAAATTGCGTCATTTATAACAAATTGAAATTGCTGGCTCTTAAGAAAATAATTTCCTTTTCTGGTTTGGTAGGCATTCCGTTTTATAAGAAGCTTCCTGACTTAAACAGATAAATAATTACTATCGATTAATTGCTCTACTATTTTCAGAAAATGTTTCAGATTATTCTATTAATTTGATTCAGTTCTCAATTTTCGATTTTTTAAATAATTTGTTAAATATGAAATCGACTTTTTAAAACGCATACCAACTTTTATGTTCCCTTTTTCAGCTCCTTGAATCTGCAGAATATTTCATTTTGCAAAATTCTTACTCTTCTTTGAACGATTCTTACTGAGCTTAAAAATTATTGTGAATTGTTAGTTAGCGTTGATGTTTGATTTTTAACTGAGAAATGTGTAATTAATCATCATATATCATTCGAAATCCAATGAGGCAAAACAGGTTGCATTAGAATTTTAGTTATCAGTTGACGGAAACAAAAGGTTACCAAATTTTAAGGGAACTTCAGCAAATACCAGAGGGATGTTCGAAATTCTAGGGACTTTCAGTTTTATACTTAAAATATTTTACTTTTTTATATTGTTCTTTTTAAAATTGTATATGTATATATGTAATAATCTCTCTTAATTTTATTTCAAATTCTAATATTATATATTTTAAAATCTTAATGTATTCCAAAATCACTTTTCTAAAACTCCAGTTTCGTTCTTTTCCCGCGCTGAAGGTATATTAAATCTCTCGTTTTGGCATATTTATTAATAAAAGAATATTTTAATCGCTTTCACGTGCCCACCGAAAATAATGACTCCTTGGCGCTAGACTTTTTCCCCTAAAACTCTTACGTAATTTATTAAAAATACCCAATACTCCCTTCACTTTGATCACGTGTCAATATGTTATTCCCTTATCTGAGAGAATACAGGGATTTTGCTCTTCACTTTTACTTATAACCTAAACGGAGATGCACGTATACCCACCACTCTCCTATATTTTACTGAAATAGTTTGATAATAAAATAAGAAGTAGTTATTTGCTCGGCCTGTTTATTTCAATGTCTACAACCACAAAAATCATTTTATATATAAAACATTGCAATACTTTCTAAATTTTTTGAAATGTTAATTGCGTTTTTATTTGATTTTATTATTTATATATATGTACATATATATCCGTATTCATTTCATTTAAGATGTTTAATTAATTATATATGATTATTTTTGTATGTTTCTTACACACCTATACTGGAAACAGAACTGAATGTATATGTGTCAAAATCTTGATTTATATGACATAGATTTGAAATTTGGAAATATTAACATGGAACACAGGGTATAGGTCTTAGAAATCTGTTGCCGATCTAGTGCTACACATAATAAAAATGTTTTCCAAAGGTCTGCACCAGGCCTTACACCCTTACGGGTGGGCCCCGACTGGTGTGAGTTTTAAATTGAATAAAAAAAGTTGATGGAAACAATTCAAGTGCAATTTTCAGCAAAAGCATATCTAAAGAAATTTAAATAGTTTAAAGCTAAATGCTCTGATGGTGCTGATTGATCTACTATTTGGAAATAAAAATTACAATGTAATGGACGTCAGAAATTATTATTCTAAAGAAATTTATAAAAATCTATAGAAATATAGTGTTTTAGTTATTTTAACTATAACATAAATCTTGTGTATGACACTATCGCACACCTGGCAGTAAAATTGGAAGCACCTAGACCTCCGAAATGTGATAGTGTCATAGAAACAAAGATAAAAGTTAATCCTAATTATATAAGGTTGTTTGGAAATTGCAAAGAATATTTTTGTTCTACTAATAACGTTTATTCGATAATTACTAAATAATTTAATTTCTATTTGAAAAAATGACTTTTCTCTGATTTTTTCTAATTAATAAAATTTGTTTTTTTTTTATCAAATTACAGTTATACTCACATTTTAATTGAAAATCATATATTCAAGAAAGCTTCAGAAGCATTAATTAATTTTTACGCTTGTATAATTTATTCAGATGATGAAAAGGAATTATTATTATTCTTTTCTGGTCTTGAAATCAAAAACAGATGAAAAAGAGGATGATCCATTAGTTTCAGAAGTTCGTTTAAAATTCTTCTGACAGAAATATTTATGATGATATGCTTCTGAAACAGAAAATAATTGCTGATTTTAATCCCTAAGGTCCACAATCAAATTTAGAAATTTAAAGGGAAAGTAGAATATTGTTTTTTCTATCAAAGTATTTTATCTATTTTAATTATAGAGTTTACTCATTTCTCTTCTATCTTGTTTGTTTTGAAGCTTTTATTACGAAGCATCTATTTAAAAATAATTTTCGGTATAAATTTTATGAATCTATCAATATTAATAAATTTTGATTATTCATTCTACATGAAAAATCTTTCTTAATACAAAGACAAAGTTCCGTGTTATCATTAAAGAGAATCTAGTAAATATATTTGGAAATTTTTGTTTTGTAACTCTCTATTTGTCACAAAAATTGATTATCATGCATAGAATGTATGTTTTCCGAGAAATAACCGCTCCTATTATTTTACCGTTTTATATAACGTTTATGGGAAAAGATAAAAGACCCTTGTTTTATAATTTCAGAGATTTATTTATCAATGCTTTTCATAAACAATAAAAAAGAACTTCAATAGGCTATTAATCTTCATATTATTATTATCTTCATTAAGAAATATTTTTTATCTTCATTAAGTTTTAATTCTAAAACTGATAGCGTCTTTAATTTCTTTTCCATAATTTTTTCACTTTATAAACCGACATCTTTCAGACTAATTAAAGCGTAAAAGGAAATGCAAAAAAGACAATAGTGCAGTGTATAGACTTAATTAATTTCAAAAGGAAGCCTTTAATGAATAATAAGTAGTACATTTTGAACACAAATAAAAAATGATAATCATTATTAAAAACCTGTTTTCAGAACTATAGCTGGTTCAGAAAAATAAAGGTTCAATATCCTAAAGTCAATTTAATTTGAATGGCACCAACGATTATTGGTATGGTGTTAAAGCAACTATTCTTTATAAATGTGTGTAGGAAACAAGGTCGCAAGGAATAGGTATTTTTCCTACAGAAAAATACAAATAGGACTTTTTCTGCTATTTCATAGACTTTGATTTCCGTTTATACATTTTCCACTCACAACTGTTTTCTTAGGGGAAATCTCGAAATTTTTCTAATCTCAACAGTTACGTTTTTTTCTCACTGCTCGTATATTTTATAATCACATGGAAATAAGCAAATCTGCATTTTGTGCACTAGAGAAATATTTTTTCTGCGTGAATGCTGCACATTTTTATTTCTTGAGATTTATTTGTTATAAGTATTGAAATTTCGCCGCCATTTTTATTGTTGGCGTGTTCCCTACTGTTGAATATTTCATCCGAATACTATTTGTGAGAAAACTTTTATATTGGGCAAAATTGTGGGTGAAAAAAGTGAGGACGCATTCTTAAGCAAAATATACAGAATATCTGCTCGGTTCGTGGTACAATAGTTAATTTCTAAACTAATGAGACAGACATATACTTCCAGAGAGAGTAACGCTTAAATGAAATAAAAAAACTAAATTTTAATTTGTTTTAGTCAAGAAATGTGGTATCAACAAATTACGAAGTTTAAATTTTTATACACTTCCATGGTCCTATGGACGAGTTTTCTGCTTTCTTTACTTATATTAGAAACCTATAGTTTATAAGTTTATATAATATACATAAGTTTTAATATTACTTATATTAAAACTTATATTATTGACTTTATCTGCTTGTATGTTGGACTTCCGCTTTGAACATTCCACTGACTTAGTATTACACCGGAATTACGTAGTACTGGCACCTGAAAGTAACCGAACAAAGCAGAAAACTCGTCCATAGTCATATTTAGATAAATCTTCTAGTCACACTAACATTTCAAATAAAAAAGTCGCATTCTTCTACGGAAATGCTCTGGTTTCTCTTCAACAACCTGACTGAGATTATTATTAATCCAACGGAAGGATGAAGCTCTTGAATTCAGTGATGTAGCGATGGTAAATGGCTCCCGGGCCATAATATGATTTTTCGCCCCCCCCTCATCATCCTCAGCGGCTAAGCATGTTTAAACGGCGCCCGGGACATAGTATATTTTTGTCGCCTCACCGTATTTGGTTTTGGACATAAACGCATTAACGTTTCGTCAGCATGACCAGTGGCGTATCGAGGGTTTGTGGCGCTAGGATCATAAACGTATTAACATTTCGTCAGCATGACCAGTGGCGTAGCGAGGGTTTGTGGCGCTAGGATCATAACAAGATTTTTTTTACCCTAGTCGTCATCAGTGGTCAAGCAAGCGTAAATGATGCCCTGGGTATGGTTTACTTTCAAACCTTCTCATTATATTTTGCTTTAAAAATTATACAAACTCAATAATAAACAGATAAAATAATAACATTAAACGTAAAAACAGAAATCAATAAGAATAAAATTAAAATAAGATACAACCAAAGTGTCTGGAGTGCGCAAAATGCAGCAAGCAACCAAGAAAACAATGAAGATACGAAAAATACCTTACATAATGAAAGTTCTTTAGATATTAAGATTGAGCCATTATGAATAAATTTAAAGAATCCACCAGATGAACTTTATCAAGGCATCACTCATCTAAGAGGATTCAAAATAAAACAACAGGAATACTTTTCTATATGGGATTTCGACAAAAGTCAAGAAAAATTCACCAAAAGAATTTTACTAGAATCTCATATGATCCAAAGCATTCAGAATATTGAAAAAAAACAAGAAGAAATCCAGAGATACTCAAAGAAAGATGCCTTTAATACCAAATAGCAGAAGTAAGAAAAAGACAAAACTTACTTTCTACCTCCAACAGATGTAACAATATGCACACTTGCTTTAAAAATGGCTCCTAAAAGCAAAGAACACAGAAAAAAAGACGCTACCAAAAGGAAAACACCAAACGAGCCTAGCTCCATCTATCTAGAAAAATTTAAATCATATTCCTCCAAACCATTATAAATCAAAGATGTATGATAGCAAAAATACAAACTCAGTAATGTTTTGACTCCATCGCGTCCCTAAATCTGGCCCCCGGGACATCAATAACCCCTTGACCCCCAATCGCTCCGCCACTGCTTGAATTTCATTATTTTTGACCAATAAAAGGCCTCCACTTCCTCGAGGCAATCGCTGATTGGCTAATAATCCTCTAGACTCCAGTTGAGATGGTATAAAATCGTCAACAGTGGTGATATACAAAACTTCATAACATGATCAGTTTTAGTCGCAGAAGAGTAGAACTTTTTTGTTCAAAATACTAGTGTGTCAAGAATATTTTACTAAATATGATTTATATGACCGGGGTATAGTATAAATATTTAGACTTCGCAATTCCTTTTATTACTTTTATTGGCTTAGACAACATAAAATATAATTCCTTACATGATATAAAGCATTTTTCTAATTGGAAGTATACACTATATGGCCAAAAGCATCAAGACACTTTCAGATTTTCACATTTGTTAAAATTTCTAAATAAAGGATTATATGACTGCCCTTAAACTTTTCCCATGTAAAGAATACACAGTAACTCACATTTTACAATGAAGAATCGGTCCTGAGGGCAATTAGGGGACTGTCTACAAATTGATGAAGACAAGAATTTTTTGTACCACCCCCTTCACAGAATACTGATAACAAGATGAAACTTTCAGAAATAGTTATATTTAATGTGCATGATATTTACAGGAACTTTCGTAAACTCAGCACAAATATTTGGGAAGATATGGCGGTTTTCTTTAAAAATCCCAAATTTAAAAATCCCAGCTTGTATTTTTGCAAATAACATGCAGAGTTTTCTTCTATACTATACGAAGCTTACAAAACAAATGACAATATATTAGAAAAGCATTTTGTAAAAATCTGGGAAAAATTTTAAATATCACAGGAAATGTGAGCATTTTTAGTAAATAATGTTAGACTGTGCATGCGCGAAATATAGCTTAATTTTTCTTTCACAACTTTAAAGGCAGATATATAGGGCCATTTATATAAATAATTCAGTTCCATATCTTTAGTATTCTGAAAAATATCGGCATTACAAGGAGCAGAATTTTTGCTCCTATCGAAGAGAAGCTAAAAGATGAGGGGCTGTATACAAATTAACATTTTTAAAACTTGTATGTTTGAATTGTTATATTGAATTGTATAGTCGTTAGAATTTGCTGAGTACCCATGAACACTTGTAATATTTGTAACGAATAAAAAAATATGTTTGTAGAATTATTAACATATGTTAAGAAATGAAATTAATTAGATAAAAAATCGTTTGACAAAAAATAAATATATTTAAAGATATCGTTTGGCCATAAAATTGTAACAATATGTAACTTATTAATAATCATGTAAATAATATAATTAAAGTAATATTTTTTTGTTATTTACAGTGCCTAATTAGTTGGAATTTAAATTATGCACGTAATTGATAAGTGTTAATGGGTATTCAGCAAATTCTAACCACTATGCAATTCAATATAACAATTCAAAGATACAAGTTTTAAAAGTTTCAATTTGTGTACAGCCCCTCAACTTTTAGCTTCTCTTCGATAGGATCAAAAATTCTGCTCGTTGTAATCCCGAGATCTTTTTGAATACTAATGATATTGAACTGAGATTTTTTACATAAGTTGCCCTATATATCTGGCTTTAAAGTTGTAAAAGAAATATTACGTTATGTTACACGCATGTGCAGTCTAACATTATTTACTGAAAATGCTCATATTTCCTGTGATATTTAAATTTTTTTCCAAATTTTTACAAAATGCTTTTCTAACATATTGTCATTTTTTCGTCAGTTTCGTATAATATAACAGAAAACTCTGCATGTTATAAGGAGAAAATAGCTGTGGAAATTTTGGATCTTCTAAGAAAAACTTTATATCTTCCCAAATATTTGGTTGAGTTTACAAAAATTCCTATAAATATTATGCATGTTAAACATAACCATTTGTCAAAGTTTCACCTTGTTAGCAGTATTCTGTGAAACGGGACGGTCCAAAATTTGTTGTCTTCATCAGTTTGTATACGGTCCCCTAATTGTCCCAGGACCAAATCTTCAATGTAAAATGTTAGTTACAGTCTATTCTTCACGTGGTCGAAGTTAAATGGCAGTCAGTTTCAATTTTCCGGAGAAATTCTAAAAAATATGAAAATCTGAAAGTGCCCGGAAACTTTTGGCCATATAGTGTATGTCTATCTAAAGCACTTTAGAAATGAATTATTGTACCACAAACAGAGATGACATGCTGTAGAAATATAATTCTTCATAGACTTCAATGTATTAATTTCCCAGTTAGAATATTGACTCTCTAAACCAACTTGAATCAACTATCTTGCTAATATTTTTTGAACCTGAGGATATTTTTAAAATGGAAAAAAGAAATTAAGGTATTCGACTGGTTTAAAATCGTCGTTCTTGATGACATTATCAAAACAAAATTATGACTTAATTTTGTAGCCTGTTTAATCAGCTTTCTAAAACTGTCTCACTTCTTACTCTATGTGAATTACAAATGGAGTTACAGCTGTTTTATTACCGAACTGTAAGCATTATTTTATGTTGCATAAAAACTTTAAATGCGTTTCCTGAGAAATATTTTTGAGGAAAACTGTCAGCCGTAACAATGATTTCTCAAACAGTTATTCAAGTATTGATATGAAATTTTCTGAGATTGTTTTCCGTAATATGCTTGGTGTTTTCCTCTAAAAACTAAGGTCAATTTTAAAATCAAGTATTATTTTTAAGTGCTTAAATATAAACGAAAAGCATTTTTTATGAAAAATTACCAGTTTAGTAACTATGTTCAGCTATATCTCAAAACTATTTTGAAGTACAAGAAATATTTTAGAGCAGAACACAGATAACTGTCATAAAAATGTTCTCCTACAAAGATTTATGTATATTTAGAATATGATTTTGTCTATGGCTGTTAGCGCAAGGCAAATATTTTAGTCATTTTTCTTCAAATTTCTCAGTTTTTTTTAAAAAATATTATTTTGAAAGACTAACTTTGCAATATTTTCATAGTTTTAAAACATATGTAGTTGAAGTATAACATTAAAATATATATATAACTTATTTTTCAAAAAAAATGTCTCCGAACACAGTCGGATACCTTAAGCCATTGAACAAAAACATGAATCCGGGACGACCATTCTTGAATGCAGTGATGAATAAAAACTAATCCAAAACATCAATTTTCTGGATCACTGTGTAGATAATTATAATCACGATTTCCTGTATGGCAATAATATGTCATTCTTGTTTCCGACTCTGAGGAATAAGAGGAGATTGTATAGCGAAAGATCAAGTATCATCTCTCCTCTCTCATTTCTTAAGTGTATTGCAATTCGACTCCATCTGTCTAAATCTTACAGGAACTAACTTTCTAGTCAACATTACTAACTATTTGCACGCTTTTAACCCTCTGAGCGCCCAATTATTTTGAACTTTTAGCTATCAGGTTAGAAAACTTAGCTTTTAAAGTAAATGAATCGAGATTTTTTGTATCAAATTATATCTCTTAAATCTTAAGAATACTTTATCCATGATTGTTTAAGAAAAATTACATATAAATACGAGCTATATGCGTTTGAATTGAACATGAAAAACGTAAAAAGACGTTTGCGCCGCTCGGAGGGTTTTAAGGTATCCGACAGTGTTCGGAGACATTTTTTTGAAAAATAACTTATATATATATTTTAATGTTATTTTTCAGCGGCATATGTTTTGAAACTATGAAAATATTGTAAAATTAGGCTTTCAAAATAATATTTTTTTTAAAAAAACTGAGAAATTTGAAGAAAAATGGCTAACTATTTGCATTACGCTAACAGCCATAGACAAAATCATATTCTAAATATACATAAATCCTTGTAGAAGTACATTTTTATGACAGTTATCTGTGTCACGCTCTAAAATATTTCTTGTACTTCAAAATAGTTTTGAGATATAGCGGAATATAGTTACTAAACTGGTAATTTTTCATAGAAAAATACTTTTCGTGTATATTTAAGCACTTAAAAATAATACTTGATTTTAAAATTGACCTGTTTTTAGATAAAAAAAAGCATATTACAGAAAACAATCTCAGCAAATTTCATATCAATACTTGAATAACTTTTTGAGAAATCATTGTTACGGTCGACAGTTTTCCTCAAAAATATCATTTCTCAGGAAACACATTTAAATTTTTCCTGCAACATAAAATAATGCTTACAGTTCGGTAATAAAACAGCTGTAATTCCATTTGTAATTCACGTAAAGTAAAAAGTGAGACAGTTTTAGAAAGCTGAATAAACAGGCTACAAAATTCCTAATTTAAAAGCCATAACAAAAAAATCATCATATTCTAAAATATAATAAATTCCAAAAGTCTTAATTCTTTTTTTTGATAATTTCATCGAAAACGACGATTTTAAAACCAATGATAAAACTTTTCTTCTATAAAAGTTCTTCTTTAAGAAAATGAGCCTGAATAACACGGACACATTGGTGAACTTGTTTCAAATAACATTATAAGTGTATAAATGAAATCAATTTTGTTATTGTATTATCCTTCATTCCAGCATGAGTTGAAATTTCTTTTCCTAAAAATACCCGTCTAGGGAGCCCTGTGGACAACGACCCAATCAGAATGGAGTTCATTTCCACTAATTTTTTCTGAAACTGAACTTTGCAGTTTGAACAAACGAATGACCAAAAGTGAGAACCAATCTTTGACAATTAATTAATGGTGAAGCTCTCAAGATGGGTTGGATTATTCTAAGGACTCTCATCCTACGATGCCTTTTGACAAAGAAACCAACTGCGATTTTAAGAATCAGCTTCTTCTGGCATCTCAAACCAAGTTACAAGAAACTAAGATATATCAACGGACTTTATGAACTCGTTAAAGATGCCACATATTAATGCAAAATGAGGGAAAAAAGAAAGAAACTAATACAAATTTAAATATTTTTTCTATACTCCTAATAAATCTGAAATTACAGTAATTATATATAAGCGTACGATAGTTCAAAACAATAAAAATTATTTAATTTGTCACGACTACATTCCTATGGTAAAGGTTTACCTGAACTTATCGTCATATTAATCCAAAAAAGTAAGTATTTCAAGACGAAATAATGTAGGACTGAGTGAACGATGTGTACTTTACTATAATGAAAAGTTTTTACAAGCCATGGAACAAAGTGTTTTCTTTTTAATAATTCCTCCTTTAAAAGAAAAGCTATGCAGTGTATTTCCACTGATTAGTGAAAACTTTACTAACTATGGGGCATAGATGTTTTTTACATACATTCTTAATTCTAGGCCAGATGGCTGATAATTATAATAATCAATATTATTTGCTTTCTTTGTTTGTGTTTTCCTATTTCCCTTTGAAAATGTGCTTTCTTTTGATGTATCGATCTCCTTTTGTCCTTGTTTGGGAAATTTCGCTAGAATTTATGTTTAATGCTAGTTTTACAGAAAAAATTTCCAATTATTTCTTCAATCCATTTCCAAGCCTCTCAAGTTCTCAGCACGAAAATAGACTTGAATGGATTCCTTGTTTGCGTTTTGTTTCATTCCATTACCTCTCGACCTTGTTTTGTTTCATTTCTTTTTATGGTCGATTTCATTGTCCTTCTGCTTTTTGTTTTGTTGCTGCAATCATTGTTTTAAATATTACATATTTTATTTAATTTTTTCTAAATTCATTCTATAAATTTTAGTTTTATATATAAATTTTTTTGTTGTTTTTGCTTAAAGTTTGCTAAGATTCTTATTTAATTTTTTCTAATTTTTTCACATTGTTTTTTGCTTACAAATATTTGTGGCTGTTGTTACGAAAAAGAAAACATTTTTAGCACAATACTGACATCGCGCTGTCTTATCACCTGTCAGTGTCAGAGAGAGAGAGAGTAATATTAGAGATACAGCGCCATCTGGTGGATAATTAAATTTGTAAATGTTTTGTATTATCACAATTTTGTTCCTTGCAGTTCAGCCTGAAAAATTCTTGAAAATCCAAACTCATTTTAACAATCAAATTTTAAGTTTTTTAAAAAAAGAAGGAACGTTTCAATTGTTTTCATATCAGTTATGAAACGCTAAATAGTAAATGGAACAAAAAAAAATTAAAACGTCTACTCTGTAAGTACCAATAAAAGGTGGATTTTCTTTTTCAATTATGGCATTATAAATAAAAAACGTAGAAGGTTAAGGCGATAGAATAATTCCAAATAAATTGAATTTGAATCATATTCATAAATAAATTAAATTTAATGAATGTTCAGGAATTTTATTTCCTGTATGAATGCATTGTGACTTAATTCCTTGTTATTTTCTAGTTTATCACGCTTTTACGTTTTCATTCAGAAAACCCAAAAGAAATACTAATTGAACTTTATGAATAAACTAATAAAGGCGGTTTTTTAAAAAAAATTATATTTTCTTTAAATGGGTTGAACTTTTTTAGTTGTTGTTATATTTCATTCATTCTTATAATTATTAAGTAATCGAGTAATAATCCTTTCTACTTCAATTATGGCACCTCTGAGATCCAATAAAAAACTCTAAATTGAACTGCCTTCATTTTAACGAATAATTAACTTGAAAATGTTAAAATCTTGTAATATCATCAGAACACATACCCACAAAAAATTCAGAACTTTAGCCCATCCAATATGTTAGGGAAATTTAATTGCATGAAATTTCTATGTTTACAAACAGGACTAGTTAAATAAAAGCTTGTAATTAAAAGAACAGAAAGTCCAGTAAAAAGAGTGGAAATGTTACAGAACGAAATAGAAGGCACAAAAATTATTATTTTTGAAACGAAAAAATAATCAAATTTTTTTTTAAACTTTGATTCATATTAATTTTCTTTTTGCACTTGTCCACATTTTACAACAAAAGAACAAACACAATGGATTAATTTCGGTTTGTAAGTGGCACGCGAATTTGCCGCGATCTTTCAATCGAATGAATTATTTGATTATTATTTTGACGATTTTTTTTTTTTTGTTTGCTGTATATAATAACGGCCACGTTCCAGTAATATTGTTTTGATTAATTTACTTAAAATTGCAAAGGAAAAAAATAATCAGGAAAATCAAAAATGTGTATCTTTTTGTTTTGATTTGTTTTCAAAACTTTTTCATGTCATTGTGGGCGGTTTTTTTTTTTATTTTGTTAAAGTCCTGATTCACGGCAACGCAGTGTACTGCTAGTAGTGAATATTTCACTTGTAGCATCTTTGAACAAACAGTCTCTATTTTTATATCAGATGTTAAAAAAATCAAGCATATTTCAAAAAATTCAGTCATTTGTTCTTTTTGAAATTTCAAAAAAAGAGATAGATTATGTTGCTTGTTAACAGACGAAATGGTCCTATTCTAGGATGCTGCATGAGGAAAAAGTAAATCGGGACATCATTATTAAATTCACTAAATTCAAAATGATATACAAAAATAGAAGATATTACTTTCGTTTAAATGCGATTAAATTCACTATAGCGCAACTAAGAAAATACATTAATGCAATTAATTTCAAAAAAAGAATGCAAAATATTTTCATTTCTGCAGTTTTAATGCAGAATGTCCATAATTAAATTCATCCACCAGAACTGCCCACAAATCATTCATCTTGAAAAAGTTAAAAACTTCAGAATGATTTAATAAAGGAATGAGAAAACCGAATTAAAATACATATAACATACATATATATAATATATAAGTGAAACAACTAAATAGTATTACGTTGACACCCATTTTTTAAAATGGAAGTCAAAAGTTTAATCAAGTGCTCCAGCGACTAATTGCATATTTTTTTCATATTTAATGGTTTGATAGCTTTTAATCAAAACCTCCAACACCTGTATTTGAAATATTGCAGACAATCACCAATAAGGAAGCACTAATGCCGCAAGAAAATCTTGCTGCCTATTTAGAATAATTTAGTATAATGATTGAGACAGGAAAATAAAACGCGACGTTCATTAACCCTCTCATATAGAGCGAGTCGGTCCTCCCAAGCATATTTACAAACTCCTACCCTGATAGAAATGAGGCAGGAAATCGGACACAGATTATTTTCCACTGAGAGAGTCGATGACGCTGTTCTTCGCTCTCGTGCGTGTACTTTCATTAGTATATTTCTGGAGTGTGGGATGTTTTACTTTTTATGATATTTTAAAAAAATAATTTCATTTATAAAAAATATTTGCTAACCCATTTGAAGAAGCTTGTGCTCAACTGTGGGAAAAACGGAGAAAAGTAGGGGCGACTCTTTGTTTTATTATGATTGCCGTACGCTACGTGCAGCAGCTGAAAACAACGTCACTGCTCCTCGTAGCCAATGATATTGACCGATTTACTTCCTTCAACAGGGTAGGGCTTGTAAATATGCGTCCGGGCGGTTCAGAAATTCTGCCTTAACATCTACGGAAAGCCGATCTGAGGCGGTTAGCTTCTTCGAGGGGAGATGAGGTTCTGAGATTCCGGAGATAAGTAGGGTTCCACAAACCTGTCTATCACAGCCAGATTTCGTGCGTCTTAACGAAAGCACATCAGGGTGGGGTGAGGGTAAATGACCACCCATATTGAGAGACCAATTCAGTCACATCCCCACATTTAAAGGTGCCAAAGGGGTGTAGAAGAAAATCATCGGAATTAAAAAAAAGTTGACAGCCTAACAGAAGTGTTTTCTTCCTGTCCTTCTTCCACCACTACCGACCGGGAGGTATTGCTTCCAAGCGAAGTGAAAACATCCAGGTATGCATTTCTTATCTTCTTCCTTTCTGATTCTGGACAAAAAATAAGCACAATATTTTGGCATGATTTCTGGGCACTGTAATTTCATTAACAAAACAAAGTGCTTGTCTTTTTTGACCTAACTCCTTGAAGGTATTACGAAAACAAATCACAACAGACAACCTGCCATCGATTGATAAGTTTTGGAAAACCTGATGCATCTTTATCTCCAGAATTGTCCATATTTGGGAAAGCCATATTTATATAATCCTGCAACTGACAATAATTTTGTTGATGTAAATTCAATAGTTTGGCCCTTGTCGTTTTTTTGTCGGATTTTTTTTTCGAATCTCCGACAAAATGATTATGCTTTGCATTCGAAGCACGAACACATTAACTCTCTGAACCCGGCTAGAGTGAGAATTCTAGTACCTCAAAAACTGAAATAAATTTTCTTTCACGAAAACAGAATGAAATCCTTTCTTTCCTTACAGAAATTCCAGGAAGACGTCAGCCAAGATCAGCGATCAATTGTAAACAAAGAAAGGAACCGCTTTTCTCCCGTAAAATTCACCCAGGCTCCCGAAACCGCCTGAGTCCGGCCTCTGTCGAATGGGGCGATTTGAGGCGGGATAGGGCTCACAGGGTTAAGAAAGTAGGGCTATTTGCGCCATTTCTTAGCAACATTCGGAAATACCAAAGATAATCGAATATAACGAGATCGAGTAACGACGAATTAACTTTTAAAGATTCAATTTTTCTCTTCGTTGCATGTCATGTGACGCCGCCAAAGAAGGGGTTAAAATTCATATATGCAGCCTCATGTATTTTTGAGTTATCGTTTCACATGCCGTGAATAGACAACAGCAGACAGTCAACCGGTTGACGGATTATATATATGGCACCGATGATTATATAAATATGGCACCGATGGACAATTCTGGAGATAAAATCTCATGACAACTTTTATCCATCTAACTATTGACGGATTTAATCCAAATACGGCAGAAGTGAAATAATGCACCGATGAACAATTCTGGAGATAAAATCTCATGACAAGTTTAATCCATCTAACTATTGACGGATTTAATCCAAATACGAAAGAAGTGAACTATGGCACCGATGAACAATTCTGGAGATAAAATCTCATGACAAGTTTAATCCATATAGCTAGCAGGATTCCGAGATAATACTTTGTATGCATACAGACAGGTTTTCCACTGATGGATTTTTCATAAAGTTTAAAGAAACATCTGCAATTTAGGTCTAGAAAAGGCATTTAATATTTCATTCTTCTAGCTCATTTTGTTCACTAGTAGTACACCGATGTTCAAAAACTGATTTTTTTCGAACTCGGGGAAAACAAGGAGATTCATGAAAATATTAAGGACGGATTTTTTGACGATTATATTTCTTTATCTCCTGTCTTAGTCTAATCCTATTTTTACGCACTGCAGTTATAATGTGAGATCTTCATTTCTTTAATAAAAAGAAGACTCTCTTCATATCTGCGTATGTGTCACAATGAATTTTAAAATAAACAGACCCTGAGGAAGCAGATCTCTGTATTTGAAAGCGGTTCACATCCGCCCTCTGCAAGTAAACGCACCATGTCAACTCCAAATGTTAGCCCTGTATAGAACTTCTTAGACAAACATGCTTCAGTCCATTCTTGGCTATGAACTCAATTAATCTGAATGGAATATTCCAAATATCTAGATGGATCCATTAATATTTGGGTATTAATGACTTGAACATACAGAGAAACTTCACGCAGCATTTCTGGTAAAGGATTTGCTGTGACATATATTTTCGTAGTAATTGCATGAGCTTACATCTTTAACCTTGCTTTCAAGTTCATTGTTAATGTTAAGGAAAGTTTATAAGAGGCTTCAGGATGCTGTTCTTAAGTGTAATTTTTCAATATAATGTATTAAACTGATTCTCATTTTGATAAATATCGATTGATATCACTTAATTTTTATGATTTATTTATTTTCAACATTGATAAAGTTACGTTCCAATTAATTTTTTATTTGATCTTATGAAAGACAGTTTTTTTATATTTTATGCTTATTTCTTTTTATTTTACATATGGCATTAATCAATGAAGGGACAAAACTGATTTCAGTATTAAAATTTCTGAGGATTTTGAACGAAATTCAGTGTTTCGAAATGTGATTGGAAGTGTTCCGGTTTCAGGAAATGTTTATTATTATTATTTTCTTCAACTTGGTGTCATTCTATTACTCGGTTATCTGTTCTCGAGTTTTCGACGGTTTTAGGAATTATTTCGGTTTCTTTTGAATTATTATCTTATCCATTGTAAAGTTTTTAGATCTCTTGTGTGCCTCTGTGCAGTTTTTGTAATGCCTATTGTCTCTCGACTTTTGTTTGTAACTGTGTTTGGTTTTAAATGCTATTGATTTTAATTTGGTTATCTTTTATATGTGTTTTGTGTTTTTAATGTTTAGTTTTTTTTTCTTTGCTCTTTGAGTTTTTGCGTTTTGTGTTTTTGCTCTTAATCTTTTTGTATTTTGTGTTTCTGATGTTAAGCTTTTTGTGTTTTTGCCCTTTGGATTTGTGTGTTTTGCTCTTAATCTTGTTGTGTCTTGTGTTTTTAATGTTAAGCTTTTTGTGTTTTGCCTCCTTTTCGTTTTGTGTTTTTGATCTTTTTCTTATTGTGCTTTGTGTTTTTGCTCTTTTTCCTGAGTTCACTGTTGTAACCGATGATTTTTAAATTGTTCTGCTCACCCCTTGGGGTTCTTTGTAAACTGTTTTTTAATGTAGTTCATTTCTTTTATTTCATGTTTCCCCTCCGGCCTGTGGAAGGCCTTACACCCTCTTGGGTAGGCTGGACCGGATCGGGTTGTAAAAAAATAAACAAATCTTCTCGATAAAAATTCAATACTTGATTTGGTCAAAGTGGCACGCATTCTAGTGATAATAAAGTTTTTTCTTTACTTTTATCATCCTAACTAAAGGTATAGAAGAAATAGATGTTTCATTACACATTGTAAGTCAATAGTTAGGCATACACATATGCACAGACGAAGGAAACCAACGGGAGTGTTCTCCCCTAAACTTTCTCGTATACTTCCTCAAAAAGGTGCCGTTTCCCCTTCCCCCGAGAGGCTAAAAAAATTCGAACCTATTGTTATCCAGAATCCAATGACTATCAGAAGGTTTTTCAATATAGTGATTGAAAAATATCTAGGTAAAGAATCAAATTCAAAGAGATGCGTTACGATTTTCCGCTTTTACAGGCTGAAGAACAAACTGACGTAATTCGCTACTCCATAATAAATTCCGTTCCGTTCCTTTCGCGTGCACAGAAGATTGCTTCCAGTACGCATGCGCGAGGAGATAACGGATTCTCTTCAAAAGTAAATTATACAGACCGACAGACAGTCAATCCTTCGACGGATTTGGCCCAAAATCTCATACGGACCTACATTTATGATGATAACACTGCGTACAAAATTTTTTCCATCTAGCTTTTCAAGTTTTTGAGTTAGAGTGTTCGCATGACCGCGGACAGACAGACTTCCCTTATGTGTCAAGTTCACATACCAAATTTCATCCCTTTATCTCTAATAGTTTTCGAGTTATCGTGTTCACAGACACACAGACACACAGACAGACATAATTCTAAAATTGTGTTTTTCGGACTCAGGGAGGTCAAAAACGTGGAGATTCGTCAAAATCTCGAGTTCGAATTTTTTGACGATTACAATACTTTCGCTTTGTATACTTCGTATACGAGAAAGTAAAAAAGGAGCCACCCACCATTATTCTGCGATCGTTCATTGGGCATTTAAGGAAAAGACGCCGACCTTCAGGAAATAAGGTATACTAAAATATTCTATGGTTAAAAATTTCATAAGGGGGTCATCTAAATATTTAAAATTGACTAACTTCAAAATTTTCCATAGAAACAACAATTTTTGGTGTCATAAATAATTTTCTCACGAAAAAATACCCCAAGAAATAAATTTTGGTAAATGTGACATGAATATATCGGAAGATATTCGATATTTTGAGTTCTGAATAGAAGAGGGGTCGTCTCCACATTAAGATAGAAAAGTTCTCTGCTTGCGTTTAAATGTTGGCAGTAGCATTTTAAATTATTTCGCACTTCAAATGTTATTTTCAAAGTAATGATCTATATTTTACAATAGGTGAAAACATGATGCGTAAAGAAATAGATAGCGTATTATAATGCCACTTAAATTTACAAAGTTTTAATTTATATATACAAATAGTTAAATATTTATATATATATAGATTGTATAAAATAAAGTGGTGTAATGATTATATGTATTTAATAATGAAAACGGTTTCGACATATATGACGCTCCCTTAAATGCATCGTTTTACAGCGAAAATAGAAAACTTAACTTCAAAACTTCTCGTACGAATATGTAAAATTTTGTACAGGCTTATCAAATGGTCATCTGCTTGGATTACTGTTAAAATTTATAAGTGTTGCTTTTCAAAAATGTTTTAACATCACTTTTGATGAATAATTTTTTGTGCTAAAAATTATTTTAAAATAAAAAGTAAAAGTGCGAAATGTGCAGAATAATTCATGCTAAGACATATAAAAATTCTAGGTCAATAGTTATATTTTTCCTCAAACTATCAATTAAAGTTTAAAATTTTACTTTAACATTAGAAACCAAAAATTTTATTTGCTTATAATTTTTAAATCAAAAATGCTGGGATGATGAAGCTTGGTATTCCAGCATAAATTTTCATGTAGTTTCAAAAAGAAATATATGTGTTTCCATTGTAAATTTAGAAGTTAGTGCTGTTATAAATATGTATGTGACCCCTTATGGAAATTTGAAACCTGAAACCTTTTACTAGGCTTTATTTCCTGAAAATTGGTTGTTTTAATGCCCGATGAACGACAGTAAAAAACTGCGGGTGGCTCCTTTTTTTTCCGCGAGTCTACACTATTCCTTTGTTAAACCATCTAAATTATGTCGAAAATATTCCTGTCATATTGAACATTATATTCTCATACTTTTCGTCAGCGTATGGAAAGATAAAGTTGGCTTTAAAATGTACTGTTGGCTCCGTACACGTTCCTATTGTCCGTAAATACTTTTGCCCCTGGGAAGATGTGATTTAACTTTTGAACTGGCCGACTTAAGCAACCAGCTATTTGCCCGTAATATTAATAGCCCGTAGCTATATTTGCAGAGTGGTGAAATCGGTACAGTTCATGAGACTGGGGACTCAAATTTTTATTTTGCGACATCTATTTAAACGCATCTAGGGTAAATGTAACTTATCCAGGTTTTGTTCAGTTTTCGCTCCGTTTTGAAACGACACGAGGGCTTTTTTTTGGACGGACCTAGTAATTTTGAACCATGGTCAGATGACGAGAACCACACCTGAGCTGGAACCCCCTTTCTTAACTTCTGCACCACACCAGCGGGAGGACGTTTGACCCCTTATGCATGATTTAACGTGCAACAGGCCCAATACACGACAGGCCTTCGCCAGAATCGGGTTTTGAATCTTGAACCACCCGTCCCCATGTCCGAGACCTTGCCACTGGGCCACCGCGGCCTTCTTGACGTATATAGGAGTCATGAGCTACTATATGAAATAAAAATTGACGAAATCGGTGGCGTAGTTAAGGCTGGGGGAGACTGTCATGGTTATTCCCCATAGAGAATGTATAGTGAAGTAGTGTTTTTGAGATTTCTCTGGAAAATGGAGAGCGCTGGAGGATAGGCGAACATTGACGGCATATCCAGACGTCATGAACTTTCGAATGAATTAAAAGTTGACGAAAACGGTTCAGTGGTTGGGTCTCGGGGACTCATTGACTTTGGATTTGTTAATTATTTTAAATATTTAGATGAAAAGCAATTCGAACTGTTGAAACACGTTGAAACGTAGTGAACTACAACAGAAATCAGTATTTCTCTTCTTTTGCCGCCATCTTTGGTAGTGGTATTGTCGAGGGGAAAGGCTTTGAAGCAAACTACGTGCAAGCAATCAGCTGATAAGTGTACAGTACAGAAAAATCACCAGTTACAGTGTTGCATAACACAAAACGAAAATTAGAGAAAGAATAACTTCAGATACTTCATATTTATTTCCTTTCAATGTCTATAAATCGAAATTTATTGAGTGAAATTTGCGTCTTTGGTTCCACCGCCTAGATTTGTATTAAATGCATTGCGCAACGCAACTAATTTTCAGAAATGAAACATTTTATCGCGCTTATATTCATCTGATTAAAACCAGCTCGTGTAACTGCTAATAAAGTTTGAATGGAAATCTAAAAGACCATGGCAAAGAACCAGGAAACTCAAGTTGAAGTTTTTAATCTTTTCCTCTCTTTTGATTTTTGATTTTTTTTCTTTCTTTATGAGAACAGAATGAAAGAATTGGATTTAATGTGATTCTAAGAACTGCTGATCTTAACATGGGCATGTTACTTTTAGGAATGGCAAGTCTAAGAAATTCCATTTCGGGGGCTTTCTTTGATAACAAAGGCAGAAGACAGTTGAATCCTTTGTCGCATCGCCGCTTGCAAGTGAGCCCGTGTTGGATTCTAGTCCAATTTTAAATTAGAAAATGCAAAGCTAAAATTAGTTTCATTCCTCAGGTCTTATAAACTAGCTTAGGAAAGCAAGTAATTTGCTCTATTCCTTTGTTTTGGTGATGCGTATAGAGGAAAAACAGACAAAGCCAAAAGAGCAAATACAGAAACTGCGCAAAAATTAATTAAATATTTTCTATATTTA
>BGPR01006833.1:61711-76001 GCA_013235015.1 Araneus ventricosus | reverse complement strand
GAACAAATGTTTTAGTAAAAGTTTTCTGTCAAGGGATACAATTATATTGAAGGATGAAAAAGTACAATAAAATTTTAAAAATATATAGATAATTTGTAATTTAGCAACTTTCGATTTATACAGGGTTACCCCTTAACTTCAGAACGATGGCAGCTTTAGTCATGAACATAGTGTCTAGGTATAGTAAAAAGTCTATGCGCTATGCGATGAGACAACTTACAATGCCACCTAGTGGCAAAATTCAGAGTTAAAGTTCCTATATCAAAAATGGCACAAGATAGCGGAAAAATGTCAATTACAAAGTTTTAGAGCTTAATCGATTTAGAACAAAAAGACACCTTGTGCACATTAATACGAAGACAAGGATGCTTAAAATGCACATTTGTTTGTTCGCGATTTCCGAAACTGTGACGTTACAAAACGGGTTAAAAAGCAAAAAAACAAATAGTTATCACAAGATACCTTTATTTTCGGTGTTCAAAGTGCTCTCATCA
The DNA here is from genome assembly GCA_013235015.1 of Araneus ventricosus. NCBI lineage: Eukaryota > Metazoa > Arthropoda > Arachnida > Araneae > Araneidae > Araneus > Araneus ventricosus. The sequence goes on along the minus strand of BGPR01006833.1, from coordinate 75,507 downwards.
TATGCAATACAGATTTGAGCCCTTGTTTGAATTCCACTTTGCACATGCTTTAGCATATAGTTGGTGCTCTAGCACAAGCAACAGTGATATGTCATCAAATGTCCTGCAATGCTGGCAGAAAGTTCCATACACACGCTGTTTGAGTTATTCTTACACGAAAAAAGTATAATGGGGTCATTTTTTGTCCAAAAAATAACATTTTCTCCTTTTGTCCATGTCTTGTGATGGCACAATTTCAGAAAATGCGAACAATCAAATGTGCAATTTAAGCATTCTGTTCTAAGTATTAATATGAAAAAGGCGTCTTTTTGTAATAAATCGATTAAGCTCCACAACTTTTTAAATGACATTTTCAAGCTATTTTGTACCGTTTTCGAGATAGTAACGTCAACTCCAAAGTTTGCCACCAGGTGGTGCTGTTAAGTTGTCTCATCGCATAGATGTTTTACTATACCTAGACACTACTTTCATGACTAAAGCTGTCGTTGTTCTGTAGTTAAGTTGGTGTGGCCCGTATTTAAGTGGGAACCCTGTATATCATAAACAAAATCGAATGATATTTAAAGACGACCATTTAAAGAACATGGATCCTACTTACAGCTTTTCCCATTGTAACTTGAGGTCCTACAGTTATTTCTAGCTTACCACCACTTACTTCTGAAAATGATAAATCATGTCGGATATAGAAAGGCATGGCCACCATGCTGAAATGAAAGAAAAGTTTACCTAATTTAACATTAAATGTAAAATCCAGTTTTTCATGAGAACAATCTCAAAAAATGAAACTGCACAATTAATAGAAATTAAATTAATTTTAAAAACTAAAATTTCTTACAGCGATGGTTCAAAATACGCAAGAAAATGATTCTATTTCAATTATTATCACAATTCAATCATCATAATCTAATATTGAATTTTAAATAGACAATTATTTAATTTAACAAAAAGGATTATTTTCAGCTTTCTTCATATCATTTTAATATTTTAAAACCATGTTTTAAAAGTTTGCACTGTATTTATAATAATAAAAACATTTACAAGTAACGAGATTAGAAGTAATTATGAGTTTCATGAACATGAAAAAATTATCACGCAGGAAAATCTTACTTTTGAGATCCTATGTGATACGACATCAGTCTAAAATTACCATCTGGAGGTACGAAAGACAATATGCGTTCAGACTGGGAGGAAAGAAAGAACGTTAGATTAGCATAAAAATAAACCCAATCGCATATAATTTTGGAAACTGTAACATCAGTATTTTATCACACAAAAATGTTTTCAAATATAATACAAATCAAAGTACAAAAAAATAACCAAAGTTAAAAAATGAAATTATTAATAGAAAAACTAAAACTTACTTCCCACCGACGAAACCGAACACACGGGTGGAAACTAACATCATCGAAAATCCGAGGATTAACAAAAGACAAACTGAGATCTGGCATCCCACTCAGTTTAATACAGCAATCAATCTGTTGAAGAGGAAAAAAGGAATTTATGCATTAAAAAGAAGTGCAGATAGATATAAAAAAAGCACATCTTAAACTATAGGTTCTGACTAGGGATATAACAAATATTTGGCAGCTATTCAGTATTCGGTGTTTTTGCCGAATACTAAGCGGATACTTGGATGGATATATTCAGAGTAATCATTCTTTTTAAAAATATGTTCTTAAATACACATTTAACAAAGAGTTTTGCAGAATAACATTTCAGAACATTTATTATAAAAAAAGTCTAACAATTATCCAAATTATAAGTTACATAGTACATAAGTGTATTTAATAATGTTGCATATCATTTATAGAAGTCTGTTCCTTATAGTTTCATATATATAGCCATATTCAGGAAATAAACGGTTATTATATAATGCTTGCAGGTGCTGAAAGATATTTTCTTGCTAAATTTATCAACCTTGGAAATTTTTCTGCATTATTTTTTCATCAATTAAGTGGACACTCTACCTATTAGAAATATTCTGCAATGCAGAATCTTTTATTTTTTTGAAGCAATCTCAACATGATGAGGGGGTTTCTTATTTCTTATTATTAGAATTAAGGTATTTAAAATATTACAAATATACATTAAGGTATTAACATTGCTTTAAATATACAAAAATTTTTTAAAAAATCAATTTTATTTAATCTTAATTTTTTTCATTAAAATTTAAAAAATAGTTCATTTAGTATAAAAATATTTTTTTTATAAAAATATTTCATTCAAAAGTGAAATGTTTTTAAAAATTTGGTATTTGGCCTGAAATTCGGGCGAATATTCGGTATTCGGTCAAATCACTATTCATTACATCCCTAGTTTTGACCTCAAGTGAGGTAGAATCAATGAATTTTAGGGTAGGGGAAAGCATTAAGCACTTCTGCAGCTTTTTCAATTTAAATATCTAAAATTAAATCAAAAAGTGATTTCATCAACCTATTACAAAAAGTATATTTAATTAAGTTTCCTTTCATTTATTGTTAATTAATACTTCATTTTCCTATTTTGTTTTTTCACTAATAAGTACATTTGGTACATAGTATAACATATAATACACAAGTTCAATTGATTTTTGGTTCATAGATGGCATTGCAAAATAATTCTGCAGCTGAAATGGGGTGGTGAGAAGGAAAAGCTTAACCCTTAATTTAAAGGATAATAAATAAATAATAATAATGGTAGAATAATGTTATTATTAATAATGACAGTGCAGCCTAATTTACTGCATAAAAACATTCCAAACTAGAAGATTGTTGACTCTCAGACAGTTGCAACAAGTTAGGAAAGGAAAGTAGATGCAATTTAAACACTGAACAGCTAGGAAAGTAGATGCAATTTAAACACTGAACAGCTAGGAAAGTAGATGCAATTTAAACACTGAACAGCTACCCGAGAAAGATAACTATCACATATATGTATTAAAATGAAATTTTATATGCTGTAGATAAAGATTTATATGTGAAAAAAATTAATATTTTGAAGACGGCATGAAAAAAAAACAGTAAAAGAATGCAAGAAAAATAGAAAGACAGTTACTAGTCATATAATTCATTTACAACATGTTAGTAAGTCCGAAACTTCTTCTCTGCTCTGAGTGATCAAATATTTGACAATCAAAAGTTAAAAACAAGACAAGAATAATTTCTTTTGAAACAAAATAAAAAAATTTAATACTTGTATTTTCTATCAAAAGGGACTTTAAAACTAAACATTTGGGGTAACTTTTTTTAAAACATTTTGTGGAATCCTTTTAAAGAAGTCAATTTTTATTTCTAATAAATTAAAGAGTAAGATCTTTTCTTTTCCTTAAAAATGAATGGATTTTTTTTTTTTTGCAATACTTAAAAGAACTTTTAAATCCATATACATTTTATTTATTTTTATAGCATTTTTTAAAAATTATTATTTATCAATACTTTTGAATAAACAGCCAAAAAGTGAATTTCGAAAACTAAATTTTAATTCCATAGCTGCAACTTATCCGAGCTGAGAAGTTAAACTTCGACTTTAAATAAGACATTTGCTTCTATACTCCTTGGGCCTGGTTTGTTACTACACTCATTTCAATTTTTTCAAGAAGTGATGAGTATATTTATACTACACTTAAGTATACTCTTAGATGGACCATGCTAATATTACAAACAGAAAAGTGGCATTAGATGTTATCAAGCACAATTACTTACACATCCTTGTATTTCTGCGGATATCACTGAGCCCCTGTTATCCATAATGGCATCAATTTCTTCAATTATATCAAAATAAGCTTCATTGTTTGCATATTTCACACCAGTTCTACGCCATGGTATACTAGAAAGTTGGCCTGTAGGTAATGTAGTACTTATGCTGGAAGGAAATGATATGTATTAATAACAGATACATTAAATGAAAATTCACAAAGAATCCAAATAAGATATAAAAATTTTAAAAAATCTTTAAAATTTTACATTTTCACTGATATTTTACATTTGCTTTTTTTTTAAATGAATGCCTATGGAAAGCAAATAGTCTCTTATATTAGGAGATAGTTATGTAATAAGGAACTGTTGAACAACATTTTGAGATACAGTATCTAAGTTTTTCAAAACAATACAAATAATAATGTGAAGATAAAATTTTTTAAAAATGCTACTTATTACTACTTATATTTTAATTATTCATTGTGGGGAAACACAATGAATAATTAAAACATAAATAAATTTTGTAAGACCAATTGCAATTAGTTTGATTTTCGATAACAAAATTATATGTGCTTCGGTCGAGTTTTTAGCAATTAATCCAAAATCCTTAAAGTGGCAGTTGGTTTTTAACTGTATTATGATATCCATTTACTATGACAACCATTTCATCTAATGTGACAAAGCCAGAAAAATCGTAATAGTTAAGTCAAACTTATGATTCATTCTTTAAATACAGTACAACGTCTCAAATCCGGACGTCCAAAATCCGGAATGATCCAAAATCCGGACCTTTTTCATTCCGTAAAAAAAAAAAAAAACCACAATCCTAACTTTTATCTAACAAATCGGCGCCCAGAATCAGCAGAAACTGGTCGTAACCATCTGGGGAGGGAAAGGATTTAACCACATGTACAACGATGTGCGACGAAGGTATTGCGGGGGAGGGGGGCTATTGTAACAAATCTCGGAGTTACAATACCTTCCTCCTTCCCCTCTCTAGCACGCAAAATGGACTAGTCCAGAATATAAAAAATGTTAACAAATAAGATGCGCGCGCAACTTCCTCTCCTCTTCTGGCTCGCACAGGATTTGCCCAGAACGAATGGACGCGGTTTTCTTTAATTCCGAACTAGCCCTCGCAAATGTTGAACTTCTCTTATCCGAGTTGATATATTTTGCTTGATGAACGATTCCAACATTTTATTCAGCTTTTTAATTTTTATTATTAATATTATTAAATATCTTCTGGTTTATATCTTTCATTATCAATATGCCGAAGCGTGCTTTGAGTTCTACAGTAGCCAGCGGAACAAAAAGAAAACACGTGACTCTATCGATCAAGGACAAAGTCAACCTGATCAAAAAGTTGGAAAGTGGCACAGCTGCTGCAAAATTATGCGAAGAGTATGGACTAGGAAAGTCAACCATCTACGATATTAAGAAGCAAAAAAAAAAAGAACTTTTTGAGTTTTTTGCCGACTCGGATACACCAATGGCGATGGGTGAAAGAAAGATCATTCGCCATGCAAAAAACGATGATCATGACCGAGTCATGATTGAGTGGGTCAGGCAGCGAAGAAGTGAAGGAGTCCCTTTGTCTGGGCCACTTTTAATGGAACAGGCAAAAATATTTCATAGATCAATGAACTTAACCACAGACTACAGTTACACGACAGGTTGGCTCACAAAATTCAAGAAACGTCATGGAATACGACAGCTGAAGATATGTGGGGATAAAGCGTCGGCCGATGCTGAAGCTGCAGAAGATTTTGTGAATGAATTTGTCAGCCTCGTAGAAACCAAGAAATTATCGCCAGAGCAAATCTACAATGCTGACGAAACTGGTTTGTTTTGGCGGTACGTACCTCGCTCAACATTAGCAACTGCGGACGAAAAAGATGCCACAGGAGTAAAAGATTCTAAAGAAAGAATCACAATTCTAGGATGTGGAAACGCCGCCGGAAGCCACAAAATGAAGCTTTTTGTTATTGGAAAATCGGCCAAGCCTAGGGCTTTTAAAAATGTAAAAGTGTTTCCGGTCATATACCGGTCAAATAAGCGGGCATGGATGACGTAGCATTTGATGAATGAGTGGTTCGAAAACCATTTTGTTCCTGAAGCCCGTCGACATTTGTTTGGAAACGGCTTTCCAGCTGACGCCAAGATACTTCTAATTTTGGATAACTGCACTGCCCACCTTTCTCCGGATTTTAGTGAAGGACAACGTGTCGGTGCTGTTTTCCCCTCCTAATTGCACATCGCTAATACAGCCAATGGACATGGGCATTCTGCGGGCATTAAAGTGCCAGTACAAATTGGAATTCCTGAAAGAAATGCTCAGCTTTCTAAACGGAGGGGAAACACTTCAAAACTTTTTGAAATCTTAAAATTTGAAAACGGCAGTGTGGAGTGCAGCTAAAGCGTGGGACAGGATTCCAACCACGACGATGAAAAATGCTTGGCACAATTTGTGGCCGGCAACCATATTCTATGAGGATGAAGAAAACGTGGATACGGATTTCAAAGGATTTCAGATCTCAAAAGAAAAAGCTGAAATTTTTGAACTACTTGAGTACGTCAAGTCAAGAGGACAAGAAATTGCCGAAGATGACGCCTTTGAAGTACTGCATTGCGACGATAAAGCCCTGACAGTGTGTCAGCTCACCGATGATGAAATATGCAATATGGTATTGATGAACTCCAACACTTCGGTATCCGATAGCGAGGAGAGCGAAGAAGAAACACAAGCGGAAGATAAAATGCCAATTGACAGCTTAGTGGAAGTGTTGAACACCGCAATAAAAGGACTTGAGCAAAGAGACTTTATTTCGGAGTCGGACATAATGGCGATACATAAAATAAAAGAGAAGTTACTGAATCAAAAACCAAAACTAATGAAGCAACTCACTTTAAATGAATTGTTTTGTAAAAATGTTAAAATTAAAAAGAAATAATATTAATTATGTTTATAAATCAAAGAAAACAAGTAATAAATAAGTTTTTTAAAAATTTAAATTGAATATTATGTGTGTGCGTTTTATGATGTTAAAATCACTTCTTAATATGGAAATGATCTAAGATCCGGAATTATCCCAAATCCGGAAATGCCGAAGTCACGACGATTCCGGATTTGCGATGTTGTACTGTAATTAGGTATAAAAATCAGATGATTTTATTCACACACCATCAATCTCTTTTTAATGATAATTACAAATGTCAAAAATCTGTAGAATACATTTACTGTTTTGAACAAAAGGGTAAGATAATCTATATCTAAGAAAAATACCTTTTATATATAAGTTAGAATGTACACTTACATATTATGAAAAATTCATAAGTTTCTCAAGATTATCTTAAAATTTTCACTGTTACATAAGTTTAAAAAAATCATACAAAAGAAATAAAAATATTTAATATGTTGACTAGTAAAGGTGTATGCATATGTTAACTGAGATTAAACCTAAACTAAGTAATAACAAAAACATAATTATTTTACTTTCATTTAAACTAGATTTGGTTGATTAGAATTAAATTGAAACATATTATTTAAAATGTTTGACTGATTAAAAAAATTGTTGGAAGGCAGTTTTATAAAATCATAAAATGCAGCATCTAAAAAAATATTCAATTTAAAAAATTTACTTAAATTTTTTTTTAAATTTAGAAAAAAAATTTAGACCTCACTTTTAAAGATACATTAATAATTTCAGTAGTTTACAAATTTTCTCCTCAAAAGATAAACAGTTTTGAATGAAATATTAACATAAAACAGATAAAACATTTTCAGCCAGTGAAATTTAAATAAGAAAGAAAAATAATAAAAAAATACCTCATGTTTATGCAATTGTAAAAATACATCAATTTACTAATATATGATAAATTAAAACAATTTTTATAAAGCATATGATTTAATACTGCTATACAGATGCTATTCCCTTAATTTCATTCATTCGAAATTGGAATGAGAGTTTCTGCAATAAGCATTATTTATTCTATAAAAAAATGAAAATGCAATACCAAACTGAAAGATTATGATGGGTATTTAATGATGCATTTTGGTTCATACATGCATCTTTTAAGCCCACTTTAAAATTTAAGGAAAGAAAATTATATCCAATATAAGTAAATGCATTTGATATGTACTTTAAAGATAAAACACACACAAAAAGATATTTACTTGGAACGTCCAGTTACAGTATTTGCTATTGTACGCAATATGTTTGGGGGTTTAATCATCTCTTTCAAAATATTTGATTCAGTTGCAAGAGGGAATCCGTTATCTAACATCTCATCCAAAAGCTGCAATGTTAAAAAGCAGAATGATAAATATTGATCAAATCTAGAGAATATAACTTTCAATAATCAAATCAAAATATATGCGATGTAAGAATTATGGTACATAGATTTTTATTATTTATCTAATAAAGCAAACATTTAAATGATTTATAAAAATTAGGGAAAACTGCAGTGATATGAGTTACAAAAAAATATATAAATTTCTAAAAGTAATAAAAAAATAGAGTGGCAATGTGCTATTTGTCTTTAACAAATGTTGCCTAGCAACGCAGAAAAAAATAGTTAGTTTTTAAAAATTGAATTAGATGTCAAGAAAATGTAATGTATGTGATGTACATAGTTTAAGCAAAAGATCCGTCTTCGCAAAAAAGTGTTAAATAAGTGTGTTGTTTTCTTATAAAGAAGACTTACCCTGCAATACAGTATACTGCCTTTATTAAAAGAGAGAAAAGCAAGACTTTTTTTTAAAAAATAAACCTTTTTGATGATATTTAAACCAGTGGCATAGCGAGGTTAAGTGGTGCCCGGGTCAAAATAAGAATTTTTCGCCCCTTCCCCCATCATCATCAGCTGTCTAAACGTCACCTGGGGCAGGACATTTTTTTGCCCCCTCATTGTATTTGACTATGAAATGTGACATAAACATAATAACGTTTTGGGGACACAACTAATGGCATTGCGAGGGTAAGTAGTGCTCGGCTCATAATATGATTCTTCCAGTCCTCTTCAGTGGCCTACAAAAATGATACCTAGGGCATGCTTTATTTTCAAGTTCTGTCACCATATTTTACTTTAAAAAGAACAAACTCAAATTTTTGACTCCTTGGAACCCCCTAAATCTGGTGCTAGGGTCATCAATACCCCCTTGTCCCCTCGGTCACCACACCACTGATTTAAAACAGTTAACTGATTTTCCAGCAGATCAAACCTCTTTGAATCACTGTAACTCATAAAAATAAAATTAAGTTATTCACAGAGGTTATAATTCAAAAGAAAAGTTACATTGAATCTATAAATTTCCAAGTTTAATCAAAAGAATTACACACTTCCAAAACAAAAGCTGTCATCTATTAAAATAGTAGAGAAAATTAAATAGTCAAGTGATTAACAATATGCAATGAATTTATGAGCTCTTACCTCATAAACTACTACATAGTGCTCTTTAATTAAAGATTCAGAACAATCTCCAAAGTAATCTTCAAATGTTTCAACAACTCTGTGAAGAAATTCAATGACAAATAGAGGAGATACTGAAATGAAGGAGAGAAAGAGCATTTATTTATTATAACCATCAAAAATGCATTACAGTAGCATTCATTTACTCAGATTGTAATTGAGACAAGCACTGAATTTATCAGCCAACCATACAATGAAGCAAGTCAAATTTCAATCAGCAAAGTGAGAAATGTATAAACAACTTTTATGTCAATATTTCTATCGACATGTAATACAACATATACATTTTTTTTTAAACAGGAAATCATTTTTAATACGACCTGTAAAGGAAAGTCTTTAAATCTTTATGTATTAGATTTTTTTAAATATAAAAATGGTTTATTAAATGAATAATACTTTCAGTTTATGTAGCTATCTTAACATGAATAGATGAGTTAGCATGACTCAAATCTTTTTAGATTACATCTTTTGTTACAAAATATATGTTTTATGGATGTTCTCAGGAAAACTATCATTTTTAACAAACCATAAATATTAAAAAAAATATTAAAAATGCTATTGTTTGCTCTTAAGATATTATAAGCAAACTACAATAGAAATAGATAAAGAAAATCTTTAAAAAAAAAAACCACCAAGCTGAAAAGCAATGGTAGATTCTTTTAATCCATAGAAATAAGGAATGGAACATTTAGCCCTCTACTTTTATAAGGATTATTGCTGCAAACTACAATAGAGATAGATAAAAAAAATCTCCGTCGGCAAGCTGAAAAGCAATGGTAGATTCTTTTAATCCATAGAAATAAGGAATGGAACATTTAGCCCTCTACTTTTATAAGGATTATTGCTGCAAGAATGAAAGCAGGTGGGAGAGACTGCAAATGACGAGAGCTTTCCAACAAGAGGTAGCATGTATAGGTGGAAAGGGACTTTAAGTTGGGGGGGATGGAAAATCACTTTTCAGCTCATAACTTCTAAGAAATTGCAGCTATCAAACAATTTTAAATACAAAAATTGTTCGTTATAATAAGGTACTAATTCACCTAATTTGAATTTTTTTTATCTCCCATTGTAAAGGAATTATGGGAAAATGAAAATTTTAACTCACCACCATTTCCACCCCCTTTAAATTGGATAGCCCATCTACAAACTCGGCTGAGATTTTCACTATCCTTATAACATAACTCATGCCGGTTAAAATCAAATCAAAATTACCCGAGTTATTGTGTTCACAAGAAAACATGGGCAAAGCATTACAAATATATATAAACTTTTGAACGTAGGGTAGTTTTGGATTCTAGGGGTGATGATCAGTAAAAATCTGCAGAAATTTTCCGGAATTTGTGTCACGAGAACCATTGCAATAGGTAGATTTCCTGTAAGGAATCTACCTAAAAGAGAAAGAGTGACATTAGGTAGATTCCTTAAAGGAAATCTACCTATTGCAATGGTTATCATCAGGGAGGATCCACACACGCAATGTGCAGTAGGTCTTTCCACGCATGATGTCATATTGGGACTTATTTCAAAACTCTCCGCTATTAAATACGGTTTCGAATTAAAGAAATAAATTTATTCCTTCTGTAACAAATGGTAAAAATATCCAATTAATGGTTCATTATTGTATCTTCACCATTTTACATCATGAGATTGCTTTTCATTGCTTATAAATTCCCCATGCTATGTACTTTTATTTTTAATGAAAATGAATCATGGTTCTTCTCTTTTTGTTTACTTTATAGTTATTCCAAATAATCGATAAACTTTTTGAGAATACTATTTGCGCTCCCCCCCCCCCCCGCCCCGTCTAATAGGAGTTTTCAATGAATGAAAATAAATAATATGATCTTTTGGGATTAATTATATCCAGTCTGGAGTCTGTTTTTTTTTTGTTTGCTTCTTTTTCTCCTCGCATTTCAAATTAAAAGGCGGGAAATTTAATTTTATTATGAATATTTCTCGTTTGATTCAGAGCTGAGGCGATTGCTTGATTGTTATGGAGAGGTTTTTGAGTTTTCCTTTGTTTTGTTAAGTAAAGATTAAAAAAGCGGCTCTTTTCATAACCAAATATTATAGTTTTTAGGAAAAATTTTAAGCTAATACAATGCTTGATTGTGCTGTTGTCGGATGTTTGATGCATTAGAGAAATTCCAAAAGCATAAACGTTTCGTTCCATTCATTTCCGAAAGATCCTGGTGTTAGGAAAATTTGGATTTTCAAATGCAGGAAATATATTCTGTTTTAAAAATAAAATAACCATTTTTGCAATCATTTCTAAATAGTGTAAATACTGATTATCACATTCCTTGAAAGTTTTGAAATTATATATATCTGTGAAAATGTAATGTTTATGAATTGTGTATGTGATATATATGTGTATAATTCTATTACGAATTTTGCGATGAAAGCAATTTTGTAAAAATAAGCTATTTTGGTTCAAATTTATTCAAAATTATAAATTAGTTTTTAGAAGGCTCTTGAAGGTTGTTGATTTCGTTTTTAGTTAGATAAAGTAAGTGAAACACTATTATTTAAACGAATGTGTATTTTATAATATCAAGTAAAATTATTCTTAACTATTCTGTTCCTCTCGTCCACTGTTTAAACTAGAAATGATTTTTATTCATAAAGTTTAGGGACTATAGACATAATTATCTCCTTATTTCTTGCAAAGAGAACATATCAGAAAATTACATCACTGAGTTTTATTAAATTTTTTAATAAATACTTCGAATTTTTATTTTTTCTAATGTTCGACTCTTTAACGTTTCCACAAAAAAAATCTGGATTATAAAAAGTTTTTCTGCTGCTAAAAGAGCTCTCAAACAATTCATTTATTCCGTTACGTAACACTGGGACAAAAAGCATGCTCCTAATCTGATGTCATGAATGCATCCACTCTCTGTGAGCCTAACCTTACTACTCTCAAGTAACTTCGGGTTATCATGACACAACATACGGAAAGTTTCAGCAGATCTTCACCGTTCATGAACCCAAAATCGCCTTTCATTCAAAAGTTCATACGTGTCATGTAGCTGCAAAAGTGTCATCTTCAAATAAGAGTTGTTTTGAGAAAAAGAGAATTTTTTGTCACATCTAGTCAAAATGAAGTTTAAAAGATACACTATATGGGATTCGAAGCATTTAGATAATGTGTTTTAGTATGTGATTTATGATTGTGAGGTATCAAGAGGGTCAAATGGACCCTTCAAAAAATGTATTTTTGAAAAGTGGAGATGGCCACTTTTGCAGCTACACAACATATATAGAGAAAGAATGCTTCATCCGTGTAAACAGGATAACTAAAGTAATTTTAATTAGATTTTAACCATATGTTGTAAGGACAGTGAAAATCTGTTGGAAGTGCTGGGATAAAATAAATTGTTAATAAGGTTTAATGTTATTAAGTGGGATTTGTATTTATTAAAACAGATTTAATTAATGTTTAATTTACCCAGCTGTTCTTCCAGGTGGTGAAATATAAACAGATATTTCTTCTGTTTACAGTCAAATAAGCAGTTAAGTGTAATAGGCAGTGTGGCATGTTCTTATTGGTTAACATCACATGCTGTCATTCAGTCAGTCACCAATGAAATCATGCCACCTGTTACATATGATACAATAGGTTGCAATTGTCAATCAAATCATGCCACCTGTTGGAATTCAAAACAATTTGTGCTTGGATGTAACTGAAGTGTTTGTTGTTTGATTATAGTTGTTGTATACTGTGTACTGTAGTCAGTTAGTTAGCTAGCTTTAATTTGAAAGAGTTTTTAAGTTTATTTGAAGCAGCTTCAATAAATTATGTTTATTTTTAAAAGTGTCTCTCTGCTACCATAGTTTTTCACAAAATCTTAGTCAAGTTCGTGGATTCAGCTCAAAGGGGATGTGGAAATGGTGGGGGATGGAAATTTTGATTTCCCCATAATTCACTTACAATTGAAGACCAGGAGTGGTGTTAGTTTGCCTGATGGGGGAGGGGGGCATGACCTACTGTACGAGGGGATGAATGTACTGAAATTGATCCCAAATTTTCGCCAGATCTTTATTTATCAACTAGTTGAATACCCCGCACAAAATTTTCCTCGACAGAGTACAAAAATTTTCCCCAGCCGGGGGCCCACAATATCCCCAAAAGGGGGGCCCTGGTTCCTCCCCACTGGCGTCACCCCTATTGAAGACAGAATGAAAATTCAAATTAGGCGAATTGTCGACTTTTCACAACAAACAACTTTTACATTAAAGTTTTTTGATACTTACAATTGCTTAGAAACTACAGGCATGAAAGTGCAAGCTGTTCAAAAAAGCTGAACTCTACGCGAATACAAAATTCACCACAAAATCTATATATATACAAACGCAAAGGCACAAGATGTTACTACTTAAAATACATATAGAAAAAGCAATTTATTTAATTATTCTAGAACAGCTGTTGTATTCTGTATTTAAAATATAGGAAATGATTTCTTCATCTCATGTATGTCAATAATTTTAGGTTTATTATCTGTTGTTAAAAATTCCAACATACAATCTTCATGCATGTATACTAACTTATTTTGAATAATGTTTGAGTTCAGCAACTTAAAGATTGTTTAATAATTGCAACACTTTCTTTAAAAAGCATTAAATTAAGGACATAAATATGAAATAATC
>BGPR01006833.1:50432-61311 GCA_013235015.1 Araneus ventricosus | reverse complement strand
TACCGAGACCGAAACTCAATTTTTTGTTGACGTCCGAGTATCTACTGTCTTCATTTCAGTTTATTTTTTCGTTTGCTCTGTATTTCGGCTTGAAACTATTAGCGAATGCTATTTTGCTCCCATTTTTCATTTATTATGAACATTCCGTGGTTAAAATAACTTTAAAAGACAATAAAAATGCTATAGAATTGTTTTCTTTTGAATTTTGATTCGGAATGAAATTATTTTATAGCACTCACTCTGGCAATACCAAGACCGCGTACATATTACGTAATTTGTTATATTTTTACTTGGATTCCGTTTCCATGTTACGTAATCTGTATACAAAATAATAGTTTTGGCGCTAACTCGGCAATTTGTTTTAAAGGTGATATATTTATTTTATATAGTATTAGTTAATATAGAACCAAATACCTGATGCTTAGCCTACCCGTTTTAATTTCTATTTATTTAAGCTAATTTAAAATATGTTATTATGTGATAGTAATTAAATAACTTACCTTTCTGTCTTCGCCAACCTTGAATTCAAAATGCGAATACTGATGTTTTAACTTTATATTTATTCTTATCCATCACTTTATTAATTAGCTTAAATTGATAAATTTCCCAGAGGTGGAGAAGTATTGTATTTTACTTGTACTAATTTTTTTTCTTTTATAATTATTAAATATTCATAATTGTTATGCAATCATTTAAATTTTGAAAATGCCTAGAAGGTGTAATTTTTACTTTCCAAATTAATTAATAATTTTGTAAAATCATAGAATTATTTATTAATCGCATTTTAATAATAATAATATAACTTATGTTTTTTTTTTTTTTCATTTGCTGTCATTATTTGTTGTTCTGTTTGGGGATTTTCTTGGAAGAATCACTGCAAAAAGTAGAAAAATTAGGATCTTCATTTATTTCAAAGTTGCTGATTAAAAAGAAATTATATCTATAAAGATGTGAATGAAATATTTCTTTATGTATTTTTGGTTGGATTGCATAGGAATTTCAGTCATCATAAAAGATATACTAAAAATTAATTAAGATAAAAGCGGTATAATAGCACTACTTTTATTAAATTTTTATACAGTTTTCAAGCATTTTTACAGATTTCTATTTTATTGAAGACTTTCATATTGTTAGATTTTTTAAGACTGTTTCATTTAAGTTTACATGTGAGCATTTATTGCAGAGCAACAGCTTTTTTCACTAGCTTTTTGACATAATTAGTCACTTTTGAGAATGTGTCTATAATTGATTCCTCAAATTCTAAATTTGTAGTGTTTAAGAAAATATTTTATTATTAATATTCAAAAGAGGCTGCAGTGGCCTAGTGGTAAGGTGTCGGCTTTGGGGCCAGAAGGTTCCAGGTTTGAAATCCAATTCCACTGAAGACCCATCATGTATTAGGCCTGTTGGACATTAAATCATACGTTGGGGTCAAACGTCCTCCCTCTGGTGTGGTGCGGAAGTTTGAAGAAGGGGTGCCAGCTCAAGTGTTGCCCTCATCATCTGACCATGTTTCAAAATTTCGAGTTCTGTCCCTAAATAGCCCTTGTGCTGCTTCAAAATGGGATGTTAATATAACTAAACTAATATTCTAAAATTATCAATATTTATAATCAGTTAATAATTTGGATCAATCTTCAGGTTCTTCACTTTACAATAAGACTATTATAAACTGTATATGTTTTTGGAAATTCTTTCTTTTTACATAGGTTCTAGTGCATATGAAGAATATATATTTTTGTTTTTACAAATTATTTTTTAAAAAAGATTCTTTTGATCTGAAATTTTAGTTGATATTATCTCGACTTTTCTTTTATAATTTTGCTTTTCAGCTATAATAAGATTGCTTTTTCATCTTTGCAGAGAGCACTTGCTCTTTCTGATAATTTAAGACGAACATTCCTTTTAAACTCTAAAAGAATGTCTTCTGGGAAACAGAAAACGTTGGATGATTTTGGAAAGCCTGCAAAAAAGCAGAAAACTGAAGAGTCTGAACAGAACAACGATCACGAATTTATCAAAGAAATCAAGCACTCAAGATTATCGACTGCTGCTTCTATTCAAGATTTCAAATTTAATAAAAAGAGAGTCAGGGTCCTTTCAAATACAAAGGATATTTCTGAGAATGCTGAATCTATTGTGTATTGGATGTCAAGAGATCAGCGTGTTCAAGGTAAATTACATATATTAATGCAATAAGCATTTATTTGTCTGGAAAAGAAGTTTTTCATTCAAGTGATTGTTATATAATTATTTGTTCCATAAAGTTCTGAAAAGTTAATAATTTTGATTGCTGATTTATATTTCTATTGTGGGTGAAAAAATGTTATGACTTTTATTATCATTTTTTAAAAATCTAACTAGCTGACAACTTGGCATTGCTTGGGATCTAAATTTTTTCGTATACCCCTCGCCGTTTCTTTTTGAACAAATATTGTCACTACTTTTTCCCAACAAACGTAAATCTCCATTAAATCCTTTCTTGTTGTAGCCTTTTTATTACCTTATAAAAGTATGGTTAGAATGAAAAGGTGAGTAGTTTGGAAAAAGAACATTTCTTATAAACAATATGCCATACAATAACTGATAGAACTTTCAAAATGTCGTGAAAAATATGCATTGCAAAATAAAACATCAAAAGACAAGAACTAATAAATTAAAACACAAGAAGCATAACATTTCTTCTCGCATGGATATGAATAATAATGCAGAAAAAAATAGAATGATGTTTGCAGAAGAAAGGTGTTTCTGAAAACTTTAAAAATTTGTTCAAAATTGGGAAAGTTAAACAGCCAGCTTTAAATTACTCTTTTAGAATGGAAATATTCTGGTCTTTACAATGATATAAACATTATAGTTAGAACCATAATAACTCCGAGAACATTTTTAGAAAATTTTCAAAAAATGTCAAAATTTACCACCTAAAATTGAATAAATATCCATCTCTGGGCCAAATTTGGCACAGAGATGGATTAGCATAAGAGGGAGCTAATGCTACAAAAATTTGCATTAGATTTTTATTTATTCAATTTTAGGTGGTAAATATGGGCATTATTTTTATATATATAAAGATATATAGATGAGTAATTACATTTTTTAAAAATATTTAATTTAATTATAAATTTATGAAATTTGTAATTTATTTGAATGTAGTAAATTGAATTGACTTTACTACAATTTATTTTGAATTTTATTTATTAATAAAAGAAATTGTTCTGAATTAATCTATTGGTTGAAATTTTTTGAAATTATATATAAAAGTCTTCTGACATTAATATAATAGTTATTCGAATATAATGTGGCGATTCTAAAATCTACTTAAGCAGTTGAATTTTTAATAAATTTAATTAAAGTCGTAAATTATAATTTTTAATTTAAGCAGTTGAACTTTTTCGAAAAATATTAGTTATACAAACTGTACAAATATATAATAGGGAAATGTTGCCGAATTTGGACCTCTTGGACATTTTTTATTATACAGTGATAGAGAAGTAATTTAATAAAAAAAAGATTTTTTTGCAGTTTGTTTTTCTTAAAATTAATGTAATTAACTTTTTATGTAATACAGATTAAAGTAGGGGAGAAAAACTGCTTAAAAAAATTTGTGTCATCAGTCCAATTAAGAAAACTGCCTGCCCAGACTGTACCATTGGTTTTCTTAAATTGGGCCACCAAATTCTTTATGTGCAGTTGAAGCAAAAATATTTTTTTATTCTCAAATTCACACCAGCACACAATGTATGAACCCAAGTATGGCATTTTATGCTCTGTATCACTTGTTCTTCCTTTGTTTTCTCACATATGATGCAAAACTACATAACCTTAGTTTTTATTCTTTTTGAACCAATTTTTGAGACCAACTTCTGTAGATTGCCCACAGAAACACATTTGCTCTTTGTAGAGAAGTATGTTTAAAGTATGATTACAGTAAACTCTCGATTATCCGGCATTCAAGTATCCGGAAAGCTCAACTAACCGGAAAAATTAGAAAATGAGTCTTTCTAAAAATTTTACATCCGCATGCCAAAATTTAGCATGCGCCATTCCATTCACGCAGACAATTTATTTCTGGAATGCAATGTCTGCTCCACACGGAGGGGCGTAGAAGGAAAAAAACCCAATAAAGCAATATACAGCCTAGTTTTTTTTCGGGGCGGCCGTCGTTCAAAAGCAAAAGTGAGAATAAAAAAAAATAATAATAAAAGGTCCTCGCCTTTCGTCGAAAAACGAGACCTAAGAACAAAATCGCCAACCGAAAAAAGTTAAAGGGATAGAATCAGTAAAAAAAAAAAGCTGATGGGGAGTTGCTCCAGATTGGTGTCTCTTTCTTTTCCTTTATTTATTTAATCTCCAAATACCGTCAGATATTAAATCCGATCACGTAATATCATGTGCAGAAGCGAGTATTGCGCAATAACCCTTTCGATTTTTTAAATGATAATTAGTTTTGATATTCAATCTGGGATTTGTTTATGAAGAAATAGAAGAGCAAGAATAATTAAAAATAGTTTTAATTATTCTTGCTGAGTAGAATATTTTTCAGTTTCATTGGCTATTTTTATATGCTTATATTTTTACAATCTATATATTTACGGTATAAATTCGGCTACAGATCATACTTTTTTTTCATCAATGTTAAATTAAAATCTTCATAATATGTTTTGTATGTATGTTATGGAAGATACAAAAGTATTCTTCAAAATTATATTTAATGCACATTTCAAAATGACAAAATCAAATTATTTGGCCGAAAAATCTTTTAAAAAAGAAGGCTATGTATACCGTGAGCATTTTTTTTTCCCCTGGCCACCTCAACTGTTCGATTCTTTCAGGTATCCGGAAATCGGTGTTTCCCGAGCATGCCAGTTAGTTAAGCTTTTACTGTATTAGTAGAGAAGTATGTTTAAAGTATACCTTTTATTTTCTTTTATCAAATGTAAGAAATCTGAATTTTTTATCTATAAACTAGAAGTTAATAGTAATGTATAACATGGCTTAAAACAATAGATTACTATTCACGGTTAAGGCTTGAAATTGGTTTTGAATTCATGTTTGAATAATATTTTATAATGCATTTTACTTAACATAAAAAATAAAGTTGTGTCTTTTTACTGATTCTTCCTAAATTAAAAAAAAAATCTGAACTATTTTATTAATCGTCTTAATTAAATTTATCATTTTGCTTGTCATAAGAAGTATAATTGTGTAATGAACCTAGGCTATTGAAATTTTATTTACAAATTAGTATTTTTAATGATTCATATTCTAATTTTCTGGATGCAGTATTTACTTAAATTGTTTGTATACACAGGCATATTGGCCTGAAGCATCATGCTTGATATTTTGACATTCCAATTTGAAATAGTTTTAGTATATGTAACAAGGTATTTATAAATGTACATGATTTCGTTGTGCTAAGTAAAAGGTTGGATGTGAAGGATATTTCTTTACATATGTTTTTTCTTTCTTTCTTCTTTTAGATAACTGGGCCTTTCTTTATGCACAGCGTTTAGCTTTAAAGTTGGATTTACCTTTGTGTGTTTGCTTCTGCTTAGTCCCAAAATTTTTAGATGCAACCATACGTCACTACCGTTTCATGTTAAAAGGCCTCAAAGAGGTTGCTGAAGTATGTGTATATTCAAATTCATTAAGGCAGTGTTTGTGTGCGTGTGTGTCTGCGATGTCCAGACAAATCTATCGCACTTACAGCCATGAAATTTGGCACACATGTAGTCGTAATGGTGACTGAATGCACTTAAAGCCGGATTTTTAAAATTTAATCTAGAAATTTTTTATTTAATATTTTGAGTTGTTTTGGGTGATTTTTTGCACTCATTTCTCAATAGCATGGCTTTGAATAATTGTACAAAAAAAACTGTTACACCGTTGGAAAGAACAAACAATTTATGTTGTAATGAAGTTTGTTTCTTACATTTTAACGTAATTTACTGAATTTTGAGAAATTTTTGAAAAATAGTCACTTTTATGGTAATTTTTAATACTATACTTATAAAAGGCAATGTTTGTGTACGTGTGTGTGTGTTTGTCTGCGATGTCCAGACAAATCTATCGCACTTACAGCCATGAAAATTGGAACACAGGTAGTCGTAATGGTGACTAAATGCACCTCGAAGCCGAAATTTTAAATTTTAATCTAGAAATTTTTTTATTTAATGTTTTGTGTTGTTTTGGTTGATTTTTTGCACTAATTTCTCACTAGATTAGTTTTGAATAATTGTGCGACAAAAATAGATAGACCATCGGAAAGAGCACGCGATTTCCGTTCTAATGAAGTTAGTTTTGAATTTCTAACGTAATTAACTGAATTTTGAGAATTTTTTAAAAAATAGTCAGTTTTGCTATCTAAATGTTAGTTTTGTTTTTAAATTTGTTGCATCCGACTTTCTAATAACACTATTATTTTCAATTTTTTTCAGCTTATAACTAGAACGGTTCTGTCGGATTTAAAACAAGAACGGTTAAAATATCTTATCCCGTTTCTTTTTATTAAGGCATTAATAAATTTTAATTTTAATTAATTATTTTATTAAAATAATTAATTTTTTTCTGGGCCGTTGCGAGTTATTTTTCTTGATCGAGTTACTCGCACGGCACTTCTTCGGAACGTTGATGCCAATTTTGATTGGCGGGCACGAAGGATACGTCATGACCTTCACCCGAATGAATTACTTCGATTATTATTTTTGGATTTGATTTATTTTTGCTTGCTGTATAATAATCATTTAAATGTTCCAATTTTGTAATATTGTACTGGATTAACGTACTCTGTACTGTAGCGCGAAAAAAAAAAATAAGCAGGAAAATCAAAAAATGTGTATCTTTTGTTTTCAAAACTTTTTCATGTCATTGTGGGCATTTTATTTTTTTTTTTTTTTTTGTTAAAGTCCTGATTCCACGGGCAATGCCGTGCGCGTACTGCTAGTTTTTAATAAAGGTTTCTTCAAATTCTCGCATCTTACATTCTAATATCTCTATAATTTTTTTTTCAGCTTATAACTGAAAAGTTTCTGTCGGATTTAAAACAAGAACGATAAAAAAAAAATCTTTTTTCGTTTTTTAAATTAATTTTTTCTTGATCAATTCAAACAGTTCTTTTGCTAGTGAGATTTAATAGCGAGAGTTTCTCCAGACGATCCAGAATGCATTGTTATAATTTCATTGGCTGGTGCGTGACCTTCCTCGCGGCAGGTGACGTCATATGCTTTCATTACAATCCGATTCCTTCCGGCAGGTGAAGTCATTACATTTGCATCATCGTCATCTCAATAATATATACATTTTTGTTTTGATAAATATCATTATTGCAAAGAAAAATAAGCAGGGAAATCAATAATGTGTATCTTTTGTTTTGATTTTGTTTTCAAAACTTTTTTGTGTCTTTGGGGGCATTCCCCCCCCCCATTTTGTTGAAGTCTCGATTCCATGGGCAACGCCTTGTGCGTACTGCTTGTTTACTATGTTTGTATGTATATTACACATTTAAAGGACACTGCATCTAATTGGAAGTAGGGGATAATAGCCTTTGTTGCTTCAAATCCCGTAACACAAATTCAAGTCAAGACATTTAAAGGACACATTTTAAGAGGGTGATGAACTTTTTTTCTGTTAAAAAGCATCAAGTTATTGTTTTAAAATTAAAAAGTTAATATATATTTATACTTTGGTAAAAAAAAAAAAAAAAGTTCATTTTTCCATTTTTTTTTTTTTTTTTTGAGTAAAAGATGATTTCATTTAATGGACTATGAATATATTTTTATAAAGTTATTTTCAGTTAATTTATCTTTACACTGAGGTAAGCCTTGCTTTCCTCTATTGCTCTTACTGTTTTGAAAAAAAGAATGACAAAATCAGTAGATTTGGATATTGACTCTTTTCTACAAAAGTAGTTTTCAGCCTTATACGATTCATTTATATTTCAGAAATATAGATGTAATTAACATTAATTTATGTTTAAGCTTTCAGATAAAGGAATGTGGAACACACACGCATATTGTATTTTGTAAGGTTGAATACAAAGATCAATACTACTTTTATGAATTTTACAAATCTAATGAAATTTAAGAAAATATTGAAACTTTCCCATTTTCTTGGGCATATGTAGTATGCTTTTAAGTTGTTTTTAGAATTTAAAATGCATGCATTTTATTTATTTGTATGTTTTATATTTTTACAGGAATGTGAGTCTTTAAACATTCATTTCCATTTGCTTCTTGGAGAGGCTAAAACAGTTTTGCCTGAGTTTGTGAAAGAAAACAAAGTTGGGGGAATTGTAACAGATTTTTGCCCATTGCGAGTTCCTAGGAAATGGGTATCGGATATTTTGACTAAGCTACCAGATGATGTATCTCTGTGCCAGGTAATGGATTGTTTGGAATGTAGAAAATTACTTCATGTACATGTGTGTGTGTGTCCATGTGTTGGTCCTCTACAGGGCAGAACGATTGACCAAGAGATATGAAATTTGGCACAAACATACTTTGGAGGGTGGAAATGTGCACTTTGCAACCCTTTTTTTCAAAATTTTAATTAATTAAAAATTGACCGGAATTTTGGCGGTTTTCCTTAATAACTTTAAAAAATATTACAGCGCAAAAATCATTTTTACACCATGTAGAAGTGCAAAAAACTACCTTTCCAATGATATCAATTAAGTTGCTGTACAATGTTTTCTTGAATTTTAATAAATTTTTAAAAACATTTTTTGGTATTATTTACAACAATACTTTTCATTGTTGCAACGCAATTCAAATCGTTTTCATTGTTTAAACAAATATTTAATTGCATATTTCTCTTTCATTGTTGTAATCTGAGATAATATCCTAATACATTTTCCTTCAGATTTTATTTCTTAAAAATTTTTGCGAAATCTGTGAACCAAGCTCTCTGAGATATTGCTCCGCTCATATTAAGAAATATCCTATCCATTAATCTGAATGGTTATGGTTGCTATGTTTTCATTCTTTTCTCAGCATGTTTTAATCCAGCTAATATGCTGTTGGCCAAAAAAATGTGCCGCATCATTTTAATGTTGAAATCAAATGCATATTTTACAAGAGGAATGAAAGTGAAGATATTGCTGACGACATGGAATTAGAAGTTACATGGCCTGGTCAGTTATTTGACTCCATTAGGAACATTTATGTAGACAATGAACAGAAGAGGTCCAAGGTCATTAATAGAACATGGGTTAAATATCTACCACAAACTGAAGTTAAAAATTATGTTATTAAGAGAACCATGAATATAAGATAATGCAAGATTTAATTCAAATCATATTCCCTGTGAACAAGCTGGTTGCCGAAGGCAGCTAGTTAAGAATATAGGAATGAATTTAACTTTAGATTACAGTGCTCCAAATTCCTTGACAAAACTTGAATGTGTAGAATTTCTGTATAATCCGTTATTGTTTCTCTTATTTTTTTATTCAAACTGAAACGAATTATCACATAAATCAGAACAAATACTTAATTATAAATTTATGTAAATTAGAATACAGTAAACTCTCGATTATCTGGCATTCAAGTATCCGGAAATCTGAACTAACCGGAAAAATTAGAAAATGAGTTTTTCTAAAAATTTTACATTTGCGCGCCAAAATTTAGCATTCCATTCAGGCGGACAATTTATTTCTGGAA
Organism: Araneus ventricosus; assembly: GCA_013235015.1. Taxonomy (NCBI): domain Eukaryota; kingdom Metazoa; phylum Arthropoda; class Arachnida; order Araneae; family Araneidae; genus Araneus; species Araneus ventricosus. The sequence continues at coordinate 51,655 of BGPR01006833.1, read as the reverse complement.
TGCAACGTTCATTCCGCAAGGAGGGGCGTAGAAAAGGGAAAAAAAAAACAGTATACAGTACTGTGATTTACACAGACTTGTTTTAGGGAAGAGGGGAGGTTCAAAAGCAAAAGTGAGAACAAAAAAAAAATGAATAAATAAAAGGTCCTTACCTTTCGCTGAAAAACAAGACCTAAAAAAACAAATTATTTGGCCAAAAAAATCTTTTAAAAAAGTCTACAATCTACTTCCCCCCATTTTCCCCGTCACACTCAACTATCCAGAATTTTCAGGAATCCGGAAATCGGAGTTTCCTGAGCATGCTGGTTAGTTAAGCTTTTACTGTACAAAAATTGATGAATTACTCTTAATCCAGTAATAAACAATGATGTTCGCAATAATACATATACAGTAAATTCTCGATTATCCGGCATTCAAGTATCCGGAAAGCTCAACTAACCGGAAAAATTAGAAAATGAGTTTTTCTAAAAATTTTACATCTGTGCACCAAAATTTAGCATGTGCGCTCCCGCGCCATTCCATTCACATGGACAATTTATTTCTTGACTGCAACATCCGTTCCAAACGGAAGGGCGTAGAAAGAAAAAAAAAGAAATATACAGTACTATGACGTACACAGACTTGTTTTTTTGGGGGGGGGCAAAAGCAAAAGTCAGAACCAAAAGGTCCTCGACTTTTGCCGAAAAACAAAATGGACAACCTAAAAAAAGGTAAAGGGACAGAATCGGTTTTAAAAAAAAAATCCCATGGGGGGTACTCCAGATTGGTAAGTCTCTTTAATTTCCATTATTTATTTCTCTCTGAATATCAGCAGATGTTGATTCCGATTACGTAATATCACACACGTGAGAAATGGAGGCGCGCATATTGTGCAACCCTTGTGATTTTTTAAAAAGATAATTAGTTTTGATATTTAATCTGAGATTTCTTTCTGATCTCTTAAAAGAGTTTTATTATGCTTGCTAAGAAGAATATTTTTCAGTTTCGTGGGCTATTTTTATATGTTTATATTTTTACAATCTATATATTTACGGTAAAATTCCGGCTACAGATCATACTTTTTTATCATTAATGTTAAATTAAAATCTTCATAACATGTTTTGCAAATACAATGTCACGGAAGATACAGAAGTATTCTTAAAAATTATATTTAATGCACATTTCAAAATGACAAAAACAAATTATTTGGCCGAAAAAATCCTTAAAAAAAAAGGGCTACAATC
>BGPR01006833.1:40027-50332 GCA_013235015.1 Araneus ventricosus | reverse complement strand
CATTTTTCCCATCACACTCAAGTATCCGGACTCTTCAGGTATCCGGAAATCGGAGTTTCCCGAGCATGACGGTTAGTTAAGCTTCTACTGTACCTATAAGTAGCATTCGGTATCTTAATTTCAGTAATTTTTTTAGGTCGATGCTCATAACATTGTGCCTTGTTGGATTGCTTCAGATAAACAAGAATATGGAGCTCGGACAATAAGAAGGAAAATTCATGACAAACTCAAAGAGTTCCTTACTCTATTCCCTCCTGTTATGAAACAAAAAGAGATTGCTAATTGCAAGTTACAGGTATTTATTGTTTATGATTTAAAATCTAACAATTATAATAGTCGAATAATAGTAATAACAGAAACTTTCTGAATATTTATCAATTGGTTTTATCTACAAGATAGTTTGCTGTAAGCTCTCAACATTATGCATATACTTAATTATTCAGTTTGTTCTCAAAAAGGAAAGAGAAATTATGTACGTATTAATGTTTATGAACTATGGTTTAAATAGGAAAGCATTTAAAAGTAATTTGTTGATAAAATAGCAAAACTGTTTTTGTAATGTATCTCAAAAATTTTATATTTTCCTTCAAAAGTATATTTTTATTGAACTTTTAAACTATTTATTGTTGTAATTAATTTTTAAAAATAGATTTAAATTAGTATTTCATGTCTCTGAAATATTAATTTTTTCAGGATATAGATTGGGAAAAGGTTGAAAATAGCTTAGAAGTGAATATGGATGTAAAGGAAGTAGCTTGGGCCACGCCAGGCACTACCGCAGGCTTGTTGAAATTGTCCGAATTTTGCAGTAAGAGACTGAAAGGATTCAGTGACCTTCGCAATGATCCCACAAAGGATAACTTGAGTAACTTATCGCCATGGTTTCATTTTGGTAAATATCATTTTTATAGATGCAACTCTTCACTATTGCATAAAATTTCAAAAATCTTCAGAACAAACTGTGTAGCAGTTGCCATTAATATGTAAAAGTCATTTTCACTTTCTATCTGAATTTTTTTTTCTTTCAAAAACTGTTTTTGATGCAGAAATGTACCTGATAGTTCAGAAATTGCTTCAGCTCATCATATTTAAATTACAGTCAGACCTCTATTTAACAAACCTCTATTTTGCGAACGTTTCCTTGGAACCAAGAACATTTTGCAAATTTCTTCATAAAATAACCTCCAAATAGTGAAGTGCATTCTCTATTTAACTAACTTTTTCTTATGATCCAATATTTTTTTTTTCTCCCTATTTCTCAAAATATTTCTGAACATTTCAAACTTATTCTTTCTTTTAACACATTTAATGTGATCGATGACCTTGAACTTGTTTTACCAGGATATTTTGGACAGTACGAAAAATAACAGCTGGTTTGTTCATCATATTAATAGTACTAATTCAGTTACAGTAAAACCCCAGTTAACCGAAACCCAAGCTATCAGACATGCCTTTGAAATGGCAAATCCAAAAAGTACATACTGTACTGCATAAGAATAATTGCGAACTCGAAAGGGCTCTGGTCTATGGCTAGGGAAGAGATGAATGCTCGACCTAAAAATGTAATTTTTAATAAGGGACATAGGTGTAACTTGCCAAGAGACTTTTGAATTCGTTTTACATTCAAAACATTTCAGATTTACTAACTGTATTTAGATACAAAATAGTAATAGATGTCCATGGATTAATATAAAAAATCTTTATCTGAAACCCCCCCCCCCCCCAGATCGTTAACCGGGGGTTGTACTGTGTGCCAACTTTAAAATTAGCAACTTACTTAATTTTTGGTTAACTAAAAGCATTAAATGTAACAAAAAAGAATTGGAAAATACAGAAAAAAAAATTTAGAAAATGTGTTTGAATTAAGTTTTGATGCATAGATAGAATGAAAATGTTCCAGAGTTTTGCATCTTATGAAGTTAATAGTTTAGACTCTTAAATTCAACTGAAAAGTATTTGACAGAATGGCTCTAAAAAATATGAGATTTAATGAAAAATGATTTTTTTTTATTTTGGTCGTGCTTAATTCTAATTTAAATTAATAATTACACATTATTTGGTTCATTATAAAGTACATATTTAAGCTAATTATAACACATGAAGAAATAACATAATCTGAAGAGTAGATTATCCTGTAGTAGAAGCAAAGATTTGTTTAAGATATTAACTAAAAAGTGGATGTATCAAAAATGATGGTAAATATATTTTTTAAAGCTGCTTTTCATTCATGGAATAGCTGAATCAACAAATTCATGTTCAAGAATCATGTAAACGTTCTTTTTTCCCCCCCTGCAGCACCACTTTTGCCTCTGGTGGCAAAAATGTGAACTTTTTTCTTTATGAATTGATTTCCCATAGTCTAGTATGTATACAAACTGGTGGCCCAGTACTTTCTTTTTAACAGCTCTAAATATCTATACATTGATTATGATCACCTTGTATATGGAGGGTTCGGGAGCCAATCAGTGAGTGCATTAAACATAAAATACCCTTTTATGCCATTTTTAAACAATTACTGGTAAAAAAAAAAAAAAAAAAATTCGTAGCACCATCTGCTGTTACAACATAAATATGATGACTTGAATGCTTTGACAACTGACTGACAATTTTAACAATGAAGAGGCACTTGCAGTACAAAAGTCATAGTCAGAAAAAAAAAAATGACTTACTATTGATTGACTTCTGAGCCTTCCATATATTTATCTCTTCAAAGTTAAGTTTTACTTTTTTTGTTATGCGACACATTCATGTCAATACTTTTTCTTTGGGAACATATATATTTTTTAATAATAGAAAAAATTAACTTGTTAATTCATTGTCACCCAACTTTTTCTAAAATTTTCCCTGTGCTTCATAGTATTTGTGGGAAAAATTTTAGGAAAATCTATTCATTAATTAGGAATTGCTCTAGTGTACAAGTTATTCGAATTTTCACTGTTCTATATATAGATTTATGAATTGTGTTGTATTTAGTAAAGATGAATACAAATGTTTTACACCATATAAATTCATTTACTGCAGAACATTATTGCTGAAAGTCTCTCATGTATTATTATCATTATTTTAATTCCGATTATTCTATATATTATTTGAAATGAAAATTAATTGTATAGAGGCTCATTTCTGTAGATCAGAGTTAAGCTATTGTAAGTAATAATTTTGAGGTAGATGGGGAAAAAGGGCATCTTCTGTGGTCAATTTCTGATATAGCTCTGCTGATCTTCGGGGATCATCAACAACAACAAGTAATAATTTTAAAATTTTATAGGAAAGCCAAAAGAAGTTCTATAACACAGTGTATTGCTTTCTGTATTTAATTTTTTGAAAGCTGTTTTTTTTTTTTCGTATTTATTTTTTTTACCTACAGCTACTATGGCACTTTAACCATCCAAAAATGCAGTAGGGCTAATGCAAATACAATAAAAACACAGGGTTCGTATGCTCCTTGAAAACTCCTTAACAACTCCTTGAAAACAATTTTCATATTCAAGCACTATGGAAACTCCTTGAAATTAGGTTTTACTCCTTATAAATTCCTTGGTTTTCAATTTTTAACATTTCTTTTATTAAATGTGTACTAAGTTTCATTGATAGAAAGGATTCTAAATCGCCACCATATCAGTATTTTGCGTTGCTCTTTCTACGATTTGATGTTCATCTCCTATCCAAAATTTAATAATTGGTTTTAAGTGCCAATCAATAGATGCCAAGTTAAGTGCCAAAACAATAGAATGGTGCAAATTGAGAATGTTATTTCTCTTGGATTATTTCGAAAAATTAACTGTATTTCTTTAAATTGTAACGTATGGTTTGTTGTAAAGGACATATATTGTGATAGTGGAGTTGAAGGAAAATAGATACTATTAATCAATTTTAGCTAAATTAGTTTTAATAATAAAAAGAAATTTTGTCAATTTTATTTTCTTCATATACTATTTTATAAGCAATGAAAATGCCAAAAAACAGTTTCTAATATCTAAATCCATGTCTCCCTTTGCACCTCTATATTTTAAACACTGGATCACTGTGCACTACATAAGGTGTGCAGTGAGGCACGGAAATTATTTAAGAATTTAAATTTAAAAAAAAATTAATGGAAATAGTTTTTTATTTGAAAAATGGTAAATCATGGTATGTAATGAACTATTTGAACTTCTGGGGTAGTTGTATAATTTTATAAAAAATTGAGTGTCTAAGCGGTACCACTCTACTTGCATATAAATAGATTTAACATGGCATTCTTGGATAAATCAGCTTAGTAAAAACTTATAAAAGAAACAAATATAACCACATTTATTTGAGTTATTAGCAATGTTTTAAATACTCTAATATAATTTTTGTGTACTTTGAAAAGGAAACCCTTTTTCATGCGTAAATATTGACTCCTTGAAAATTTTGAAAATACTCCTTAAATACTCCTTAATTTTTAATTTAAAAAATCGGTAAGAACCATGAAACATCAAAAGTAGCAACACTCTGGACTTAAGATAGTTTACTCCTGAGGTACAGATTTAAGGTACTGCATAAAGGGATTTTAGAAATGCATATATTCTGTGGAGCTGTATAATCAGTATATAAGTTGCTTGTACGGATTATTTAATGCTATGGTTTTTAAGGCAGTTGTCCATCATGAGTTCATTTATTAACAGTGGTTGGAAGTTAAAAATATTTCAAATATCATCGTCATTCAGGCAGAAGTCACCAAGTCCAAAACTATAGTTTTGAGATGTGGTCTGTTTAAACTTGATTAATTTTGAGTCTTTATGATAAATAATAAAAAAAATATTTTACAAATTTCTAGCTCCTACGGTTTTTTTACTCATGTTTAGATAACAGGTTTCTATCACAAAATAATTAATTGCAAATTCTAATTGAATGCAGTAGTCTGGTAAAATGTTTTTGTGAACTTAGTGACTGCCTGAACGATGACGATATATTATAATATATATGAAATACTTTATTGACTATCAAGATTATGCTTCTTTTAATATTAATAATGTATGATTTTAATTATTGAAGTATTCATATTGAGAAGGAATGTAAGATAAATTTGCACAGCTAATTGTTTTAACCTTGTATAAAAGGTATTCATAGCTTAACTCATGTCCTAAATTTTTTTTCAGGACAAATCTCGATTCAAAGAGCTATATTAACAGTTCAAAAATTTAAGGGTAAATACGGTCCATCAGTAGATGCATTTGTGGAAGAAACTGTGGTTCGAAGGGAACTAGCAGATAACTTTTGTTATTATAACAAAAATTATGATAAAGTTGAAGGTAATTTCTTATTTATATGACTTCTTTCAAAAATCACCGTATATCTTTATAATATACTGATGTGGCCATGTATTTCCAGGTGCATATGACTGGGCTAAGAAAACTTTAAAAGATCACAGTAAAGATAAAAGGGAGTACATTTATACTAAAGAGCAATTGGAAAATGCCAAAACACATGATCTGCTTTGGAATGCAGCTCAAGTAAGCATTTATTATAAAAAAGATATTGCTTTTTGAAAGAAAATAATGTATATGTAGATTATAGAATCTTTTAAAAAATGTTACACAAGATTTGGTTTGTTTATCTTGAGCATTTTTCTTTACTTAGCGTCAGATGACAAAGGAAGGAAAAATGCATGGATTTTTACGTATGTACTGGGCGAAGAAAATATTGGAATGGACAAATAGTCCTGAAGAAGCCTTAGAAATTGCAATTTATCTTAATGATAAATATGAGCTGGATGGACGAGATCCTAATGGTTATGTTGGTAAGAGATATATACTACATGTATAACCATGCATTCTACTTTTAAAAATGTTAAATTATGCAAATGTCAGATAACACTGATGATAAGGCTTTTTGCATATGTATATAGGCACAAATTTACTTAGTAAATAGTCAAAAGTTTTAACATTGTTTTTTTTTTCAGATTTGCTGGTATAAATTGTTAAATTTTATAACTTTTAAGAATACAATATTCCAGAAAATGATTTGAATTGTTCATAGGCAATAAATCTGGTAATTAAAACTAAATTCAGATGCATTATATTTGGTATGTGACTAACCATTCATTTCCAGTTGAAGCAGAAGATGAAAGGCTCCCGAACGTATATGGTTCCAAAGCCTCCGCTTCCAAACTGTTTAAAATTAAAATATAAAAGGTTTCTTCTCCTTAAAGGTTTTTGTGTATTATAAAATAGCCTAACTGAATGCATTTTATTATGAGGTACTTTATATCTGTTTTTGATTCCTTAAATTCAGTACAAAAGATAGTGTAAAAAATATCATGTATAATCAAATTTTATCATTATCTTTTCCAAATATGTCAACTTTTTTTTAATTTTTTCATTAATAAACATTTCTGATTTACCCTTTTAACTAAATTAAACTACCTTAGATGATGCATGGAATATCCTTTCATAATACAATCTTTTTAGATTTCTTAAGCATAATGGTTTATTTAATAAAACTATTGATAAATAAATTCTATAAATTTAAAATATTCAATCCAGTGTACCATTTCTAATGACTGATAGAAGTTATTTTAATCAGAGTTTTCAGCGTATTTTTGATTGAAATCCTTATTCGAGTTGATTTTTATCATTATTTTAAATTTCAGATAAAGATTTTACTCTCCCTTCCTAAAATGAACAAGATTAAATATGCATTATTTATTTCCATGCAGTGCTTAGTCACATTTCTGAGAATATTTATATACGCACACAGGGAGAAAACAATGTAATTGGTATTGATATTTCTTTTAAGACATCTACATTCATTTCAAAAACCATTAAAAGTTTATTGTAGCCGTCATATGATTTTTAATTGATCAATGTAATTAGATTAATGTTTTTAGATAAAATATTTGACGATTCCAGTCCAAGACTGTTTTGGGGACGTTGAGCATGCATCTGTACAAAACATTGTGGCACATCAAATTACAGGAATGTGGCTGTGAAATTAATGGCGAGTTTTTTTTTTTTTTTTAAATAAGGTATACCCTTAATTTAGAATGAAATAAATAAGAAATTGCTGATTCAGTATTTTAAAGAAGCTAAGGCAGTGGAAATTACAGTAGTTTTACTTTCAAAACAAAAGTTAATTGAGAATTTATGTTTTATCTTTAAAAAATTAAGAAATCTTCTATTGGGTCATTCCATGGTGACTAACATAACTTTTGAAAGATTTTAATAAGCTATAATATGACAAAATACTCTTAAATAATCTCTGATGAAACCTTTTATCCTTATATTTCATGTAACACTAGTCAGTATAACATATCCGTGAAGAAATTATTTTAAAAGATAATGATTTAACAAATTAAATTAGATTTTTAACTTTGTGACTAACGTAACAATATAGTTACTAAATTGTTACTTATAAGTTGTATATATTTATTATATTTACAATGTGTATATATATATATTTACATATATATTATTAATTATTGATTAATAATTAATTATTATGTATATATTATATATATATATTTATTAAATTGTTATAGTTATAAATTGTAACAATAGAGTTACTGTATTGTTACGTTAGTCACAAAGTTAAAAATTTAATTTAATTTGGTTAAATCATTATCTTTTAAAATAATTTCTGCATGGATATGTTATACTGACTAGTGTTACATAAAATATAAGGATAAAAGGTTTCATTAGAGATTATTTAAGAGTATTTTGTCATATTATAGCTTGTTCAAATCTTTCAAAAGTTACGTTAGTCACAATGGAATGACCCTATTAGTAGTGACAATTGCTACTATACTATATAAGCATTAAAAAAAATTCTTGATTTCTAGGTTGCATGTGGTCTATATGTGGTATCCATGATCAAGGCTGGGCTGAACGAGCTGTTTTTGGAAAAATACGTTTTATGAACTACAAAGGATGTTGTAGAAAATTTGATGTGAATGAATTTATAAGAAGGTATCGAGAGAAGTGAAAAATTCGCTTTTAAATGTATTTGTTAGTTATTGTAAATGTATTGTCATATTTCACTGTATGATATTCATCTGCTTTTAATAAAGATTTTAGCACTTAGTCTTTTCATAACAGTATTAAATAGTTAAAGCATAGTAGTGACTATTGATTTATGCTAAACACTTTAAGATCCTCTGTAATGACATTAGATGCAACACAGTTGTGAATAACAGGTTGAATAGTGGTATATATATCTAAAGTCATACTTAACACTTTTCAATTAATTTGATCCATTCTCATTGCACATAAACTTCAAATCACAACAGTTATTTTATGCAGTATTTTGCATTTGACAAATAGCCAATAATAAAAGCAAATAGTTTCCAGAAATCTGCCTATTTCTAATATCTTGAAGAGGTTTGAAAATGTCTTTGAAGGAAGTCATCTGAAATATTATCCATCTGTAAAACCTCTTGAATTTTACAACTTTTCTGAGTGTGCATCCTCCTCCTTTTCGAGTTTATTGATGTTTCAAGAGTAAAATTAATTTTTTAATGAAAGTATTACTACAATACCTCAATATTCAAGAATAAAAATCATATGAATAAGTAATTACACTATTTATCTTCATGGCAAGAGTTCAGAATTTCCTTTATTTGCTTATATTTGTGCTCCTGCATATTGTACATGCCATCCATTCTTGCACTGACTGAAATTTGTTGATTCAATTTGTAATAAATTTTCTTCGCTAGCAATAAAATTATATTTCTCTGATAAAACTCAATGACTTGCAGAATAGTAATATTTCTCTCTTGATCTTAATACCCTAATCACTGAACACTGCAAAAAAAATCTTAAAAACATCTGTTTAAAATAAAGTAAAAATATAAAACTTTCATAAGAGAATAAATACTCTATATTGCATCATTTAAGGAAATGTTTGATTCTTAAAAGCGAAACTTTTGTATAATGAATGAAAATATTTTTATCTTCCTGTAACAAAGCTTAATGCACAATTTTGTTAAATTTCAACTTCTCAAGTTGAAATAGTGGTAAATATTAGTGTCGCTTTAATTTACTATCTGATTAAAAAAAATTAAAATTCATTATAAAAAAAACCTTTAAAACAGGGTTGTCGATTTTTTTCAAAAAAATCGATTTATTTGATTTAAATCGGATTTTTTTTATTTTAATGATTTTTTTAAAAACTACATATATATTTAACATTTGTATATTAGACAATGAGCCCTACAGTCATAGAATTATATATATATAACAACATACCAGGCATTAAGCTGTACTTTCTTTTAAAAAAAAACAAATTTAAAAAATTGAGTTCAAAAATGTAACAACTATTTAAAAAATATTTGTAAACTAAAATATAAAAATAATATACTTTTGAAATATAAGATAATTTTATTAAGGAAAAAATTAACAATATAATAAAAATTGTCATTTCTTGATTATAGATATATTATTGTATGTTAGAATACTGGAGAATTTTACATTCGGCTGTTCATTTGTTCTTACAAACACAAGTTTTGAAGCTTTCTCTAATCCTAATCTGTTTCACCCAAAACATTAAATAAAAAATTTTCTAAATAAAATTTTTAAATTCATGCTTTGAGGTGCATTGAGTCACCATCAGGACTACCTGTGTGCAAAATTTCACGACTGTAAGTGCGATAGATTCGTCTGGACGTTTCGCACACGCTCACAAACATTGCCTTTTAGAAGTATAGATCATAGTTTAAATTGCACTATGTAGATGTTTGTATTTCTTTTGGAACATTTATATGCATTACTTAATTATCTTACATTTGAACATTATTGCAATATAAAAACTTTGTTGTCCCCAACACTATTTAGTTTTCTCCAGTATTAAAAGGAAACTCACTGCATTTTACTATGTTCTTTCTTTGTAAACATGATCCTTTCATAATATTTATTTTATTTTATAAAAAAAGGAGCATCTCATACTTTGCATCTTATTGTGTTGCTCATTAGAGATTTTTTTAACCCGTTGTGGCGAAGTGTGCCAGTTAATGGCACACCTAATTTTACTTGCTTCTCAACCGTTAAATTCAACTATATTTGAAAATAATAGGTTTAGGATTGGGCTAATAGTACTCCTTTTAGAATGTATATAGCAGTCTTATGAAATTTTGTTTTAGAATATGAATTATTAGAGATAAAGTTTGGGAAAATTCCTTGACTCGGAGATAAGAAATTTTTCAGTTCTGGACATTTAACAATTTTAGCAAAGTTACTCGAGAATTTTGCTCCAATATTCTTGAAGTTTTAATTTATAATTTTCTGTAAGATTCAACAATAATTTTTGAGTGTATCAAGGTGGCTGTATCTAAGGGGGGGGGGGGTG
>BGPR01006833.1:0-29874 GCA_013235015.1 Araneus ventricosus | reverse complement strand
ATTGAGTTGAAAATTTTGTTTCGAGAAACAAAAGAGAATCGCGAATGAAGTAGTCCTATGCCTTTAACATCAGCGGCTGTTTGAAAAAGACAGCCTCCCGTCATTTTTTAATTAAATAACTGAAATAATTAAATAAGACATCTTAAAAGTATGCACTTTGTAAAAGAACAAACCCCTGAACCTGTCAAAATGATAACAATATTTTCTGGCCTGCACTTTAAGAAAATATAAGTTTCAAATATCTTCACCTGAGATTCATTGCTTTTAACAGCAAAATTTTCTCCCTTGATTTTCATCACATTATCTAATATTTCCTTCGCATCTTCAACTCTGTAAGGTATCTCAGCGTTGCAGTGTTGTCCAAAAACTTCTGGGGCATCCAAACTCGGCAAACCTTCAATGAATCTAACGTAAGTTTCCAGTGGCCCATCTTCCGGAATATAGTAATCAGCAACAGATGTTAAACTGTAAAGAAATTTCTTCTCTTAAATAAATTTAAACAATAACTTTTGGTATCTTCGGCATGCAAAATAACAGTTGTAACAACACCAAGGATTTTTAATTTTGAATTGCAGCTATCAAATAATTTTGTTAAGTTCAAGAGTTTTTCCATAATATTATTTATTATAGGATTAAATAATTTCCATATATGAATAACATCTCAAAACTTGTATACAATCACTCTAATAAACCACCTATGTCCAGTATGAACAAAAGAGTAAAACATACTTCCAAATGTCATGAAACCTGTACCAGAAAGAATAAAACTACTGTTCTTTAAGTTTTAGAGGTCATTATCAAAAATTGCTTTGAACCTAAGAGAGAGACATTTTAAAAGGAAGTTTGAAATGCATGCTAGATGACATTTCAAACAAAAATGTTATTTTTCAAGTCTATTTTTGAAAGAAAAGGTGGAAAAAGCAGGAATTGAATGAAGCTGGAATGAAACCATTTAAATGACTATGTTAAAAAAAAAATTATTTAACACACATGCAGTTTTACTACAAATGATCACATGATTTTTATTTGAAATTTTTTTTAAATCAAGTTCTCAGACTCACCATATGCAGCTGAACTTAATTCGAATATTTTCTCTGGTCTCTTGAATTTAATATTCACATAATATTAAACTATCGCCCATAATTTCAATTTATTGCGATTGATTCAAAGTCAAAATTACTTTTATTTCTGAATTATTTTTGTTTGTTATATATGCGACTGTACTGTTCAGCAACGGATTCCGAGGCTACCACTTTTGGACGATTTTACACCGGAAAGGGGTGTCAGGCAATGAGTCATATGAGAGCATTTCCGGAGTTCTTTGTCAGATCACGCTCTGTAAAATGTAAACATCACCCTTCCATTCTTCACTTTCCCCTATTTTGATGAAAATAACTCCACCCGGTGTATGCGCAAAAGTGCAGAAGGTTTTCGAATCTGTTGCTAAACAATATCTTGTGTCCTTTGGGATAGTAAGTGAATCATTTTTTAAGGCCCTTAATTCACTCAAATACTTTACTGCTGGGCGATACATTCAAACAAATAAGCAATGGAAATTTTGCATTTTTAGACACATTTTTTCTAAATTCGAACTTTTAGATATCAAATTTTTACTATGGTCCCATCAACTTTGTAGTCAAGTTTCACAATACTTTAAGACATTATTTTTAAAAATTGTTCCTTCCTTCTTCTAATGGGGCTTTTTTTCTCAGTAAAAAGTCCCTTTTTATTCTTTGCATTGTCTTAGAAAAGGTGACACTAGGCCACTGTGGCCTAGTGTCTTCTTAGAAAAGGCAAAGAATAAAAAGGGACTTTTTACTTAGAAAAAAAAAGATATTGACATGTTCATGCATTAATAGAAAAATACAGAAGTTTCAACTTTATTATGTGAATGAAACAAGTAGAATTGGCCATACATTTAATTAAAATGAACAATATTTACAAACTGTATGAGAAGTTGAATGCATTAAAATCCAACTTTTATGAATAATTAAGAATTTACCGATGCTTAACATTGGCACAAACTTCATCACAGAAAAATTGATCGTAATAAAACATCAACAAGCGCTCATCATTCAAATCTGCTATATGAGCTCCATAAATGGATTCAGCAATCATCATTTTTAAAGCATTCCATTGAGTATCTTTGTATTCATCTAAATATAATTTCAGTAATTTCGATGAAGCCTAAGAAGTCGAAGCGAAACAAATTAGAACAAATGCTTTTGAAACAGTATTTTAACACAGATTCAAACATACAGGATATAACTAAGTTACAAGAAAAAAAATCAGAACCTCATAAACATTTCCAAAATCATATTTTTTCAAATTTGCCAAGTTTCAAAATTAATTATTTTAGGAACTTTTATTCGAATTTCGAAAAGGTTATCTAAATTTTAAATTGAATTTTTAATTTCTTTTAATCCAAAGGCACTCAAAATTATTCATTTTATTAAGAAGCTAGCATAAATATGGTATCTGCAAATGCCATTCCTTACAAGAAATTCTATTCAAAATCTTTTTTTTAATTTACTTCAATTTAAAAAAAACTGTAGCATTGTATATTATATAAAATACACGTTTTCAAATGCTCTATTGATCGATTATTTTTAATGAAGGAGCCAAGTACAAATCAAAATGCCCTTTGAATTATTATTAATTATTTGTTCTCAGAGAAAGAAAAATGTCTGTTATTGGGATCATGAAAGAGGAATCACAAGATTTGGGTAAGAAATAATCATTTAATTAATTAATTAAATAAGATGCTGGAAATAAGATGACCTTCACAAACTATCAGTTCAAAAATCAGAATATTCTTAAAATGGTGATTTCGACTGGAAAATATGACATTCTTTCAGACTGAAAAAAAAAAAAAAAAACCATGATGCTCAATAGAAATTTGCGATTATTGAAATCAAAATTGAAATGTGGTCACACTTTATGTGACTTTCTGAAGTGGTAGATATCCATTGGGGCCAAATGTCCTCCTGTTGGTGTGGTTCAGAAGTTAGGAGAGAGGGTGACAGCTCAGGTGTCACTCGCATCATATGACCGTGGTTCAAAATTACTAGGTCTGTCCCAAACTAGCCCTCGTGTTGCTGCAAAACAGGACGTAAATATAACTGAACTAAACTGAAGTGGTAGACTCCCTGAACATGTTTTTTTTTTTTTTTTATCTAAATATATAAAACATTCTGAATTATTATAAAACATCTAATATACAAGGCATTTTTTTGGGGACGAAAATATTTCTATTTTTGAATTTATACAGTGATCAAACTAATTATAAATGTTCATTTTTATATAAAATATGAGAATATACAAAATTTTCTTATAGTCAGCAATTTTGTTTTTAATTAAAATAGGAATAACAGATGCACCAAACAATTTGTAAAGCTTGTAAAATCTTGAAAAATTACAGACTGTATATAATAATTTTTAAAACCAGAGAAAGCTAATTTTTTCCAAGTCAATAATAATTTTTAAAGAATGATACAAAATTTATTTAAACATTGCAAGTGGCAGGCAACTTGGAAGCAAATAAATACAATGATTTAAAATATCTGTGATGTTTTCATTCAATATAGGGATGACAATATTAAAGACAAATTATCTTTTCTATATATAGAAATATAGCCTTTAATAATTAAAAATTAATTTTTTAATTAATTGTCATGGAACCTTCACTAAAAACTTATTTATTCTTCAGTATTTGTCAGCAAAATTTGAAGAAAACCTATTTAGTAGTTGGGATTTCTATAGCATACAAATTATTAGTGAATTTTCACTTTTATTATAGAAATTATAATTATCATTTAGATTCAAAGAAATCATTCTAAATCACAGTTTAAAGAAATTTACGCAGTTATTTGTATTTTTAGGAATGATTTTTAGCATATTACTAATATTTTACTATTTCCTTCTTGTAAATTTGAAATCTTTTAGTATACTCAAAGCATGATTTGAAAGTAATCACAGATTTTTGCCAGAGGATTTATTTCTTTGTTTTCATAATAAACAAGAAAGCTAGTCCATTATGCAATACTATAATTTGTATTATATGGTATTTGCAAAGGATATTTTTAAAAATATATAAATAGAGAGATATTACCTTAAAATCTTCCTTAGTAAAGTTATAATCACAATTCCAGCCAAGATTTTCAAACCTTTTTCTTCCAAGAAGAATAGAGTGGAAAAATGCCATTGAAAATAACAGACATTTGTATTTTGTTTGACAAGTAGAAGTACTTATATCCTCTTCGGTTAATGTATCTTCATACAGTTTCAACATATTGGCACGGATACCCTAGCAATAATATAAAAAATTTGGAAGTACTATAATGGAGAATAAAATCTTATAAAAGAAAGTATACATTAGATAATAAGTAAAATACCAAAAATTAAAAGATTATTTTGTGTTAATCTAATTTATTAAACAAATTAAATACAAAATTTAATTGTTTCAATATTATAGATAATTGTAATTGTTAGTTAATTACTGAAAAAATTATCATTCTAAATTTTTGTAATAATCTTAAAGGCCATTAAATGCAATTAAAACTGTTAAGTAAAACTGTCAAAGATGATGAATGTAGCAAAATGCTGATTACATTGAAAGTATTCGAAAAGTAATTTTTAAAAAATTGAACTACTGTTTATTTTTGCAAGGGGGCTTGCTTTGTGTTAATAAACCAATTGTAACACATGATCCACATATAAGGGTGGGAGTATGACAGCCATTATGTGACACACTTAATGGTTATCATGCTCCCCCCAAGGGCATGATAACCATTCATTAGCTGACATCCCTTTTGCCAATTTTTTCAAGGATACCCAAATGCCCAAACAGGTACTCAAAGGGTTTTTAACAAGCTGTATCAAACATGGATGCTGACTTTTCTTGGCATTTCAGAAATCACCGATTTTGACCTGGAAATAATAGGTTAGCACTCTAATATATACAACATGTGAGCCAGCAATTAAAATAAAATGAATATAAAATAATTATAAGAATGTTCGAATTTTTGAAAATTTACAAAAAGAAGCTAGGAACCATAATGAAGTGAAGTAAATAATTATTAAAATTTCCTTTTATTACCTCTTGTTTTATCTTACCCTTTCTTCATCCACCAAATTGCGTGATTTGAAAATATTCAAATGGATCATGCATATTCACATTTTCACTACTGTACCATTTTAAGAACAGATTTTTGGATCAACAGAAACACAATTAACAATTTCACTGGAACAATCCGATGTAGATTTAATTATTACTTTCATAATTTCTTACAAAAGACTAGCCTCTTTATGGTTGAGTCAGCCAAGCAGACGGGGGAAATCTCATAGACAATTATTATTTTTTTTTCTATGAGAGAGAATAGGAACAATTGTATTTTTTTCTTCAAAAGAGAATTCTATAACATTAAAAGTATAAATGACAGGGTGCGTACTCAAATTTGTAGAAAAAAAGTAAGAACTTTGTAAGAACTCTTTTCTCTTTCTTCTTTTAACTTAACACGATTTAAGTAATAAAATATACAGGAGAGAAATTTAGCATCTATCCTACTGTCATGACGAGAATATATTCTCATTAACTTGTTACAGGAAAACATTTTTACATGCAGAAAAATAAACCAAAAATACTTATGTAACAAGACTTTGAGATACAAAACTAGAATTCTAAATCATTAATTTCAATTACTTTTATACATAAAATAGTTCTTGCTTGGACACTCATAACATCTTCTTAAAAATAATGAGTTTTTAAGCACCATGATAAAAAATAAGCACTTTATACAAGCTTTGATTAAAAAGTAAGCACATTTAAGGGTCTTCTAAAACGAAAATAAAAAGTAAGCAGTTTTTAAGCACTTTTCAAGATCGTACGCACCCTGAATAATAATAAAGAATATTAACAGATGATAGCGTGCATAAAATAATCTAATTAATGAATACATATTAACAAATTAAAAATAATACAAAACTTACCTTTGGGAAATCAAGTGATACAATGATGCTGTTCTGCAACACAGACGTTGGGAAATGTTTTGTTGGAGCTGATCCCAGCCACAAACGAAATTTCTCATGAACTTTGATACTTTGAAGTTTATTAACGAATTTTTCTAAAGCTGGTAGCCAGTTTAACAGAAGATGGCAATTAGATACAAAAACCCAATACCCCTGTAAGAATGAGAAACATAATAAACTATTCACAAAACAAATACAGATGAATTTTTATGCATGTATTTTGTTATCTTATCTAATTCATAACTGAGCACAAATAAATTGAAAATAAACTCAAGAGAAAAGTTTTTGAAAACTGAACAAATAGAATATCATAGTCACCAGAATAAATAAAAATGGAAACTTTAATGAAGAAGAAATATTTTACCACTTTTGCTGAATCAATTATGAGTTGCGATGCTGCATTTTCTTGACCTTTACCGAGAGAAATAGCCCTGTATTTTATCTCAAGGCTCTTGGCCAAGTTTTTAATAATTTTTTCAGGATTCTGCAATAGTAATAAAGGTGTTATTAAGCACAAATAATTAGAGCAGTGGCAAACAAATGCATTCTATATGCAGAAATGCTATTTAATCAACTTACTGTATCTGATGAGACTGTAAACAAAACCAAAGGTTTATTCGGAGAACTTTCATTAAATATTTCTCTCATTTCAATGCCAGGATACTCGAGAAAACTGAAAAAGAAAGTTATATATTGCAGGCTAACTTACACTGTATTTAGTCTTTCATATGATTTGGTTCAGGTTACAGGGATGAGATTGGCAAAAAGGCTGAAATCATACGCGAGCAAAACATTTGTACCATAATTTATACGCGAAAGATGTTTTAAGAAGTAAAACATCAGAACACGCAATAAGATGAAAATATTAGACTATAATAATTAATAACTTAATTATTTATAATTCGGTATGTATAAATAAGAAAAAGAATATTAAATTATTATTAAATCATTCACATTAAAAGTTAACAAACAAGTTTAACACATCATCAGGTACATCAGAAAATACAAAATTAGACATTAAAACATTTACCACCTGTACATCACTGCAATTTTATTTCTTTATCTTGGTACGCCCTACAAGGTGACCTTAAGTTTCCAACTAATTTTTTTTTCAACATGTTCATGCAAAATTTTTTTTTTTTTTTTTGCAAAATATGCCACAGAGGTTTTGTTTTCAGCAAAAAGGTGGTACTTAATACTTTGAATGGCACTGAATGTTGGAATGTTCATCCTTGTAGAGCTTGCCGATATAATGTTGATTCGTCAGTAGAAGATGAATCAGCTAGTTTCCTAGCCGGTGGAGTTAAGCCGCACGGTCGAGCATATTTTCCCAGAATTTTCTTTCGAAAACGGAAGATAGGAAGGTTTCTTTTCTTTGTGTAAAAGAAGACAAAAAAAGCGGAATTTCTTCAAAATAACAAAAATGCGGAAATTCACGAAAAAGCAGAAAAATCTCATCCCTGAGGTTACTTTATTATTATACATTTCTATCACAGTTTTGCACAGAAAAAGAATTTGTCAGAAAATTTAGTATTGCAATGTATAGCATAAATGAATCACCTTTTTCCTAGATTGCTATTGATCAAATTGGTTATACAGTTTGTCAATCTATCAAGTCGCAGACATCGAATAATAAGCAGCATTTGAAATCCTGAACACACATTTCGCCAGATACCTTTAAAAGATAGCGGCATTTTAAGATAAGGCAGTATGAAGCTGTTACTGAAATATACAGATTAACTGAAAATCCGATCAAATTACACGATAAAGTTTTTGTACAAGAAAATTTATACTCCTTATATTTATTTCTATAGTTACACCAAAATGATGTCATCCCATTTTCAACATAGGGGGAGGTGGTGTACCTTGGACATATGTGTATCTTGAACCTATGCCGATTTTAGCGCCATCTGTATAGATGTATAGAAAATGTTATATGTATTTTGTACACTTGCCACCAGAGGTCCCAGTGTACCTGAACTTATTTGTCAAGGTGCTCATTTGAATGAATGAATCCTGAAAAAGGAAATTGACCCATCAAAAGTAATTTTTTCCTGTTGAATTTTGTGTTAACAGTTCCTAAACATACATAAATTACTTTATAGTAAAATGCCTAACTTATAAAGCACAGTTTTAGCTATAATAACATGTGTTAGAAATTATGTTAAGTCTAACCTCAATTTAGTAGTCAGCCATTTTACATGAAATGGCCAAATGGTGTACCTTGGACCATGCCCAAGTGGTGTACCTTGGTGTATGACCACTACATGGTCTACCACTTATGTTGTGGAAAAATGTGATGTAATGTGGAAGTTACCACATCCCGTGTTGACTGGAGGATCTGAAAGGCAGCTTCGGAAATTAACATTTGGAAATGACTTGTCTAATTAAAATGTTGGTTAAGCCTACTCATAGGAATGAAACTGTTGCTGTAATAATTTTATATTCGGTCTAATCCAAGACCTCATTAAGTAAAAGTGCTCATTAACATTTTTCTGTAGCTAAAATACCAATAAATGTTTATGTTCAAACTATTCGGTTAGATTTTTTAAATCTAGAAATAGCTGGTCCAAGGCACACCACCCATGGTGTACCTTGGTCCTATTTGCACTTTTTTTAAAATTGTAAATAATGCACTGAAACACTTTTTAAAAAAATCTACAAAAAATATATGTTGTGTATAAAGGCCTAAAATATGAAGGAAAAATTGTTTTGTTACCTTTCTTTTAGTAATTATACAATTAGAAATTAAAAATGGGACCTAGGTACACCACCTTCCCCTAAATAAAATAATACATAAGATTAAGAAAATCAGAAAGTTTTATGATGAGAATCTGATTAAGAAAAGATATAGAAAATGAAAAATATCGAATGTAATGTTTTTCAAATTTGAAATTCACCTGGGAGAGGTCTTTTTTCTGGTTCTAAAGTTAAATACCACTCTTGCCACATCCTAGAATTTTCATCAAAAGAAACTGTAATGCTGAGAAATCTTGGCAATCGTTCTAGTTGTGTGATATTATCCCAAGCTTCTTGAGATAGCCACTGCGAGCATGGGTTAGCAGGTTCACTGGTGCGATCAACCACCTACAAAAATTATCAAAACTACATATACTCAGAAGAACTCCTCTTTAAGTTAGTTTTGCATAATTTACATCAAAATCAAATCTGAATCATAAGTTAGAGAAAAGAAGAAAAGCATATGATTGAGATATACACTGAGAATAGATTACATCAACTTATTAGATGTCTTAAAAATAATGGAATTCAAAAACTAATGAGCATAAATTCCAGCAGTTGTTTCAAGAAGTTGTTTTGAATATACATATAGTCAGAGAAGTAAAGAAAAATTACCTGACCACCTTTAATGAAAAAGTTGTATTCAGACTTGTCTAGTTTCCCTTCCACCAATAAAATCTTTGTGCAAATGTGGAATGCAAGAAGTAAAGCATGCTTTTCAATAACAGTTCTGCAAGCAAATCTATACATAGAAGGAAAAACCGAACTTATGATTATCTTGCTCCAACAACAGATTTTTACTTAACAGAACATAATCGCAAATTAATTAATTCACAATTCTTTTTTCAACAATAGTATCTCCATTTCCTAATCTTCTCACTTTCAGATTTTCTCTATGACAGAGGAATAAATATACTTATTAATTAATTTTCCATACTTAATTAATAAAACCAATTAATTAATATCTTAAATTTAAGAAGCATTGTACAATAAAAATAACTTTCTAGTACAGTTATGCTTCCCCTCTTTGAAAAATATAAACTCAAAAATATTTCAATGACTGCAAAGCAATTATTATAAATAACGAATTCTCATTATTTGCAACAAAGAAACTGAGAATGTGAATTTCCATGTTAATACAGGTGTCTATAATTTTACTGTAATAACAAAAAGTCCTGAAATACTTTTTAAAATTAATTCTATAAAATATTCTGTTGAAACACACAAGTTTAGTTTAGTTATAAGCAACACGGTGGCTATTTTAGAAAGGACCTCATAATTTTGAACCATCGTCAAATGACTAAGACGACACCCGAGCTGGCACCCCCTCTCCAAACTTCCACGCCACACCAATGGGAGGACGTTTGGCCATTACGTATGATTTAGTGTGCAACAGGCCCCATACAAGGCAGATCTTCAGTGGAATCGGGTTTCGAACCTGGAACCATCCGGCCCCAAAGGTGAGACCTTACCACTAGGCCACCACGGCCTTTTGAAACACACAAAACCACAAAACAAGTTTTATTGAAACAATTTTCATAAAGGGTATGTAAATTCATGATAATATTCACAGAAACAATTATTATTATTTCTTTGCAAGCATTTTTAAATTAATGGCAAGTGAATGCATTTTCCTACAGCAAATGATCGAATTCTTCTTTTTATAATCATAAATTTCCCACACAGTTCCTAAAGTAACTAATAATTATAAAATGTTCATTATATCTCATAGTAATATTTGAAATAATTTGGATATATTGGAAAAGAACCACTATTGCAAAAATGCAATCATTACAGTAATTCAAATGATATGGTGCAGAAACAGAGAAATGTTGTACAACTTACTTGTAGACTGCTCTTTGATGAAAAACATTCAGTTTTAAAATTCTTCTGGTCACTTCAGAATCTCTCGGAGATTTACTTATCGAGTTTAGAAACAATGTAATGTAGGAATCCAACGTGAATACATACATTGGATCGACATGAGCCATATCAGTAAGAACAAAATACAAAATGGAGGCCATTTTAGCACAAGGTCGATATTTCTGAAATACATGATTGCACTTTATTATACAGCCATTAATAAAAGGAGGAAATAAAATACAAAAATCACACTATTTTATGTCATTAGTACATTTGAAATAGTAAATTAACATTGTTAACCTACAAAACAAAAAATGTCATGACCAAAAAAGCAAAAATATATCGTTTTATATTAATCAAATCTAATTTAAACCACATTATGTTAGCATTAACATCAGTTTCAGAGGAAATAAAAAAAAAATACTTTTATAGAAGAGACACGATTTGCATTTAATATTCATTACTTAAGGATTTAAAAGACTACAATAATTTCTTTTAATTATTATTAGTAAAATTATTTGATATGTACAAGCAAATGGGTTATATCAAATCGCTGATTTTCTATGGTATTCCCTGAACTTTGTGAACTCAGTGTAAATAAATCAGAAAATGATTAAATCATCTCTATTTTGAATAAATAAGCATTAAGTTGGAAGTTTAAACAAACAAAAATTTGATACAGGTCTCTCTTGATCACAATATTTCCCCATAAGATATCCGGTACTTTTCCGTTAGCCGGGCGCAAGCGAAAAATCACCAAATAATGTAGAATTCCGCCAGATTTCTTACAACCATTCTCTTGGCGACTTGGCTCGCGTTTGGTTCACAATCGGCGACATTTGCGCCCGGCTAACGGAAAATTGCTTCGCTTGGCGACTTGGCTCGCGTTTGGTTCACAATTGGCGACTTGGCTCACGTTTGATTCACAATTGGCGACATTTGCACCCGGCTAACGGAAAAGTACCAGATATCCTTCAGAACAGGTAGGATTTACTCTAGGACTTGAGGTTCTCAGTTAAAGTACCATGAGACAGCATACCTATTTTAGAGTTAATTCCTTTTTGTGATCTACAGTATTTTAAACTTAATGAAATAGTTTAGAAAAAAAAATTCTTAGACACCCAAATTAAGGGACCATAGGGCAAATTTCAGAAGACACCTACAATTAAATTTGCAGCATCTTGAAAGAGTTCTTAAAATTTTGTGCATCTAGAAATTTGAAAGGTGTCCAGCAAATAAACAATGCTTTTTTTTACAGACTCAGTCAAGGAATGCTGACCTATTTCAACATTTCCTTACATTTTTTCTTTATTTAAATCTTTCCACTAAAAAGCTGAAGTTTAAAAATATAAAAAAAGTGAATGTATATTAATTTTAACAATTTTAAAAATGCCTTCACTGTGTCTAAAAGGGTAAAAAAAAAAACTTTCCCATAGATATTAATCACGAGTGAATTGGAAAAGAAATTTATAGCATATACAGTGTAGCAATCTTTGTATAATTTGTAAAGATTACAATTGTGATTCAGATAACTTTTATTGTAAACTTCCTTCAGTATTATTTGCATTTTTACATGTAGCAGTACAAAATTTTTTAAAAAATTTCAACGTACATCTCGAGCCGAATCAATAATAGCTTCAGTTTTTTCACTCGAAGATAGTTTTTCTTCGACTTCAACCGAGACTGTTTTAGACTTCTGTAGAGCTTCTACAAGTACTTCATCATCCAGCAAGGAACCAGTTGATGTACTCAGCAATCTTTAAAGAATTTTTTAAAGAAATACGTCAGAATCCGAAAGGAAACTTCATAAATAAATTATTCAAAAACTGTAGAGAAGAATTAATTTAAAAAAAGAGATAAAAATGTGAATCATGTTAAGCCTTCAAAAAATTCTGTCAGACAAACCAGTTAAGAACCTACGAGTGTCGATCATCCAAGCGAATGTGTACTGAATAGGCCTGGCATGTGGAAAAACTTGTATAAGTATGAAAATACTGAGGGAAAAAGTGTGTACATATGCATGGATATACAAATAAACCAAAAAATTGTTAAGGCCATATCTTCATTTCTACTTTGAAAAAGTGTACTTGTGTTCCAAATTTATAAAAGTAAAAAGTAAACTATAAAGGTACATAGCAAGACTTTTAAACTGCATTAATATAATTGACAAATTTGGAGTAATGCAGGTTCTAGAAAAATCACTTTAAGAATTTAAATAACTACATCTATTGTTCCAGAAATTCACTCTGATTTGTTCCTGAAAGCAGACAATTTTTTTTTCTAAAACTTAGTAAAGTCATCTGAACAAAATCTTCTAAAATTTAAAGTAGTGGAGGTAATACGGATGCTGTTTGAAAAGATTCTATTATACCAACAATCTATTTCAAAACGTTTTTTTTTTGCCAGTTAAAAACATTTTAAGAATGACAGTGCACATCATCTAGTATAAAACAGCCACATATGTAGTAAAAAAACCCAAAACTCAACTCATGTAATTTATAAGTTTCAAATTAAAGTGACGAAAACTGGAATATTTCAGAGTAACATTAACCATTAAAACGCTTATATCCCAAAATTTAAAAATTCCATTTGATATCTTTTTAAATTGTGTCATGAATATAATCTAAATAGGACCAAACAATAATTTAATAACAATAATCACAGAAGTAAGCATAAATACTTTTACTGATTTCAAGAATCAGTTCCGTTAGGTCTGCATCGCAAAATTGTATAGTCCCATACTATTTAATAAGACTGATTCTTATCGAATAATATGGGAAATAATAAAATTTAAATAATCCTATGAAATGTACTAACTTTAGGACAGTGTCTTCTATTTCCAAAAGCTGCTTTTTACAGTCTTGAATAGTTTTAACTAATTTCTCTTTCCTCATTTCAAGGTCAGATCTTTCATTTAAAACAATTAATGGCAGAAGTTGGTCTTCTAGTCCTAAAATATTTGAAAAACATTATTTCAAAGTGAATAGTAACAATTCAAAATCCAAAAGAATAAAACCATTTGAATTTTATTCTATTATACCTCAACATCTTACAAGGTGGAAAATATTGAAATTCAGTTGGCATGCTTTGCGTACAGAAATGAACCAACTGAATTTCATTACATGTTTTACAAAATATCTTTAATGCAAATGGGAAATATTTATGCTTAGTATTACTAACATTATAATAATTTTCATGAACGAATGGCTTCTGACTTTTAAATTAACTATTTAACTTTAATAATAATAAGGGAAATAATTAATGTAGGAAATTACCTGTAAAGTACTGTTTAATTATTGCATAATGTACGAGCTAGGTTAATTAGGCTTTTTGGCAATAGGCAGAGCTACTGTTTTGCTGCAAGCAGCACCATCTTTTTTTCGATTAAAACCGGAGTGCAAGCCGAGAGCAGCACTGCAGGCAAACAAAATGATTTAACCTCTCTCATTACTCTACTAATCACTTTTGGCGTTAAAGCCGCCCGATCTCCCAGTCGTAAGTAACATGCCTCGATTAACTCTGTAATAACGCTCCTCAGCACTCCTTAACCTAAACGATTCTCCTCAATACTAAACCTTTAACATTAATCATGAGTCTTAATTAGTAACAACTAATCCTACTTGACCTAGCTCCGTTGTAATCATGTCTCCATGTAAATCATCTTAACTCTTGTATATATACCTTTTTCCCCCTTGTAAATTCTCCCCAATGTTTAATAAATATTTGTTGTGTTAAATTTAAAGTCTCTTCGTTTATTCATAATAGTATTTTCATTTAGGTTATTATTGGTTTGAACTCTTTAATTCCCCTAGACGTAAATCCCAAGCCAATAGCTTCTTAAAGGTAACCCTTATGTGGTTGTTTCGTTCCTGAGCAGAATCCCACATTAATAAAAAGCAATATTAATACAAAAAAATCACCTTTCTCTTTTATAGTGAAATTCACAACTGTAGTTAGATAAATTGCTGTTGATGTGAATTGAGGATTTATTTTCATTGTCAACATATATAGTCGAAAAGACTCTTCTATTTTAAGTTTTTTGTTGTTGAAGTGAATAAATTCTTTGTTGAAAGACTGTTTCGAGAGGGTTGAGAGTGACGAATCTAGACTAGGATTCACATTTTGTAATAAGACTGGGAACCCTTGCACAATAGCTGCTTCCACAACCAGTGTCCATTTTGAGTCTTGAAAATCAACAAGCTTGATTTTCTGAAAGAAAAAAAAACTTATAATGTTAAACAATTAAGATGTAATCGTAAATAATTCAATTCAATTTAATGTATTATAAAATATGCTTATGAGACACTACATCTAATTTTTGTACTACAAGCACATCAAAGGTGAACAAGGGCTAAATTAACAAAATATGTGAGCTGGAAAAAAAGAAGTCAATCTTTGTTCTTAACCAATTTAAAGTTCAACTACAGCAATAAAATAGTGTTTGATTGGCCACATCTCCTAATTTGGGGTAAAACTTGCCATCAATGATTATTTTCTAATTTACTTGCAAATGTTCAGTAACGTTAAACTTCCAGAAAATTTATTTAATTTATTTCCTTTTTATAAATGCATGTAACTGCTCATATTGATGATAATTTTTAAACTTGGAAACAAAGACAAATACAAATTGGTTAACTATATAACTGTTCAGTTTTCTCAACCATCAACCGTAGATGGCACTTTCTGTTTTGATTCAAGTACGAATTCATAGAACACTCGAGATGTTTATGGATTTAACAATTTTTTTTCCATATTATTTACATAGTTTTTAGCTTATGAGTTTATGAATGTATAAAACACTGGAAAAAAAAGTTAAATGGTTAAATTATAACATCACTAAATTTGAAAAAAAAAATAATTGAAATAAAAAAAATAGACGATATGTATAAAGCTAACTCGTTTTGCTTCCATATTTTTAATCCATTTGACAGCTTGACCCTCAGGATCAACAATAAAGGGATAATAACAGCTTTCAGTAACTATGGCAGCTCCTTCATTAGAATATTGATCAGTGGGTAAACCATTCATTTTCCACTCGTTTTTAACTCCTTCTTCCACGAAAAAGTCTGCTAAGTCAAAAGTTTCACTACATTTAAACATAGTTTCAGAAACCTAGAATGAAATCGAGAATTTTAACAACATAAAATGATCAATGTTTACACAAAACATTAACAATGTACAAAACATTATTAAATAGTAAAAAAATACACATTTTGATTTAAGCTGCTTTTAATTCACTGTGAAAAAATGAATAAATATAAGATTCATGCTACAGTTTCAAATAATGACAAAAAAGCCACTGAATTTAAAAAAAAAATTGCAAAGTAATGAAAAGTGCTACATTTGATTACAACAAAGAAGGTAATGTTACAAATATTATTTAAGAGTAAATTTTTAAATACTTGTTGAAATTAGAGATAAAATAACATAGTAATAAAATTGACATCATTAATCAGACAATCTGTTTTTAAGACAAGTGCAAAAACTGAGGATAATTTTTAACAGATGAAAAACATGTTATTTAATGATTTCATGAAACAATGAAGCCAGTTTGACTTTCATTACACAATGAAAAGTGTTGTTGTAAATCAGATTTAAAAATCTCTTAGACAATAAAGTGGTATCATTACAAAGACTACATTCTCTTCAATTTTCAGATGATGGAGAAACCAGTTTAGTGTATTTATAATTTGAGAAGTTATTGCAGAAAAATGTCAAAACTTTGCCTAATTTTTAATTAATTAAAATTTTTAAAGTGCACATTTTGTGAAAAATTTCTTAGATCTAAATCTACCACGATAAGGATGATACCAGAGCCCCCTTCTGTACAAATTTCCACGCCACACCTGCAAGAGGATGTCAGTGACTGACTTAACATGCAACAAGTTAAACATACATGGAAGATGTTCTTATAGGATAGGATTTTCAATTGAAAACCTTCTGGTACTGAAGCCGAGATATTGACACCAAGCCAACACAGCCGAACATCTTTATTTAGGATATAATTTGTAATTATAAAGAGTGAATTTTATATAGAAATTAATGAAAACATTTTATCATATGTTCATAGGAATGTACTCACTTTTCTCTTCCACCGTTTTCCTAAAAATGTTCGATGAGATTGATCATGTGGTCCGAGGTAAGTTAAGTAACCAGATGCCAAAAAACTGTCTCCAACAACAAAGTTTCTTTTTTCACTTAAAATCTATAAAAGTTCAAAAGAAAATCTCTCTGAAGAATAAAAAAAAAAGGTTTTTTCATTATTTCAATGAAATATGTCTTTATAATATTAATAATATTGCTTCAGACAAAATCATGTTTTCACCCTGATGCTTCAAAATGTATGCATACAAAATATATGAATAATATATATATATTTAAAAGTTAGCAAGCTTCAAAATAATTAGATGACATACAGCCAATTCAAAAATAATTATATGTTGAAAAGATGACAAAATTTATTAAATAAAACAAAACATACCAATACTTTCTTTTGCCATCTGTCTTTCTCAGAACTTAAGCCTTCTATTATACTTTCAGCTCTTTTTAGCTTTAAAGCAAGCTCTCTTTCTTTTCTTGCCAACTCCTCTTTCTTTTCAATCAATCGCCTGTGCTCTTCTTCTAAGCGTCTTATACTTGCTTCAAGCTTTCATAAAAAAATATAAGTCATTTACTCAAAATTTCTAAAAATATTTTCAATAAAATAATCATGGTAAATATAAATTTCAGAGTTATTATTTCATAAATTAAATAGCACCATTACAATTTTTTGAACAACAGAGCTTCAGTACATTTTCATAAAATATAATCACCAAATTTCTAATCAGTATACTCCCATTGTAAACTTATTCTTCCCATGTAAGCCAAGATAAATAATACAAAAACAAAACAAAAATTTAAAAAAGAAAAAAGTATAAATAAGAAACAGAAGAATTAAACAATAACAACACACCTTTTTGCGCGCTCAACGCAGCAGCATCTAGTGATTGTTAATTGTAACTGTTAAGCCGAGTTAATATTTTCATAGGACTTGAGGAATAATATACTCAAAATGTCCGATTTAATACAAAATAAAAGCAATCAGAAAGTGCTTCTAAATATTTAATAAGTATTTTTAATGATTTGTTCAATAATAGTCCATAAAATCATATAAATGAAACAAAACTTTTAAAATGTTGTTTATCTTTATTTAAATATGTGACGATTTTTGTGATTAAAAATTAGAACACATTTATAAATCATTATATTGTTTCCATTTTTTTTTTTTAAAAAGAAAGAAAATTTAGAACCTCTTCTAATTCACGAAGTAATTCTGCCAAAGTTTTCTGTAGTCGTTCTAGTTCTTCCTTAGCCATTCGTAACCTTTCTATTTTTGGTTTGACTTTCCTGAAAATAAGTATATGTAGCTTACACATACAATAATTCACAGATAATAATGTAGCCTACAGAGACTTTTTAAGCATGTTTGAGAATTAAATATAAATTACAAATAGTAAATAAGAAACTTACTTATATATTTCACCATATACATGCATAGCTCGTACCCAAATGCATAAAGATTTAGCAGCAACAGATACTTTCCCAACAATATCTGGTTGGAATTGAGGATTTTTCACATATTTTCCAATTTTTGCCAAGGCTGCATCTGATATATTATCACGATCATACTCAAAAAGTTCTTTTAGAAATGATGGGCTACCTATTAAGAAAATATATTTTGTAGAAATGTAAGGACACACATCAAAGATAAAAAAGTTCAAGAAATATTTTTTATTACAAAACCAAAGCAAGCAAAAATGTTTAGAAAGAGTAGCAGTTTTCCTCTCATTGTTTTCTATTGAAAATAAACGTTTTAAATATAGTATTTTCACATTCATAAATTTCTAAATTTGAGTATTTAAGTGACATTCAGTTCAACATATAGAATGGGTACATTTCATTTAGGAGGAGCAAATTAACATGCTTAGGGATAAATTTAACAT
The DNA here is from genome assembly GCA_013235015.1 of Araneus ventricosus. NCBI lineage: Eukaryota > Metazoa > Arthropoda > Arachnida > Araneae > Araneidae > Araneus > Araneus ventricosus. The sequence continues at coordinate 11,263 of BGPR01006833.1, read as the reverse complement.
GCTTTTTTTCCCCCTAATTATTGATTTTCAACAACTTTCTTTAAAAAACTCCTTTATAGCATTTTCCAGAAAAGCTATTACCTTTAGAATTAATTTAGGTTTTATTATTACTAACAAGTTATTCAGATAATAGTAAATATGTATTACAGAAATACAAGGGAAATTTTATAGTCTGATGTAAAAATAAAAATTATTCTCTTTAATCTTTCAAGCAATGGTTTTTCAGAGAAAGAATGCTTATTAGAAAAATATTGAAGCGTCATTATTGCATCACCTTCATAACATTTTTGGAATTCATCTATAAATTAATTTAAATTACCTTAAATTTACAAAAAAAAAATAGAAAGCTAATTATAAAGGCTCGAGACAGTTAACTCATTCTAAGTAAATCATAATGAATGACTCCTCAACGACTTCTAATATAATATTATTTCCAAAGAAATATTAAAATAAAAGGGCAATTTTTCTTATTTATTACAAAGTCATAAAAAACAAGGTATAATATTTTCAAATGACTTGCTGTAAAATTAATTTTAAAAAAAAGGATGATAGCACACAAATGATGTGAAAGCAACTGCTTTTCTAGAGAAGTTGAAAGCATAGAATTTCCCAAGAGCTTAAATCAGGCAATACAACTAGTAATGCTACTTACATTTATTAAGAAATATGAAATAAAACTTTAACATACTTTGGCAAAAATTTTGAAAATTAACAGCAGTAGTTCAAAATACAAACCTAACTGGCGTTTAGCTTCTGCCCAAGACGGTTCTGAATTCCTCAAGATCATAACAGCTTCTAAAACGATTTCAACTAAAGCAGGAGGTTTTGCATAGCTTTTAATTTCTCCAATATCTCTTTTGTTCAATGCTTCTAATGCCTGACGAAAGTTAAATCAAATTTATCAGCTTTTTAAGAAGTCAAAGTTAAAACACATCAAATACAGATAAAAATCTATTGAATATTGCATACCTGAAATACTGAAACATTTTTATTAAATATGGAAAATGCAATTTAAATGTCCAATTACATATTTCTCTAGATAAAAGTCAAAGAATAAATAAATAATGATTAAAATTTAGAAAAACTATTTCTAAAAGGAAAAGAGGAGTTTTTATCTGCCAGAAATGTTAACCATATTACATCAATGTAGCTAAAATATGAGCATATTTCAAGCTCTATTCAAAAAATCTACTTTTGGAATAAAAATATTTCAACAAAATATGATTTCTGAATTTATGTTTCTACATTGCATGAAAAAGTGCACAGAAGCAAATTCTTCAGAAGGAAACTATTAAAAGCCTTTCTAAATGGAGCATGTATTGAGGATGCATTATATGAGAATAATGGAAATAAAATTCATTTTTCTATTAAATACAGTCGGACCTCTATTTAACGAACCTCTATTTTGCGAACTTTTTCTTGGAACCAAGAGCATTTTGCGAATTTCTTCGTAAAATAACCTCCAAATAGCCAAGTGCATTCTCTATTTAACGAACTTTTTCTTGTGATCCAATATTTTTTTTCTCCCTATTTCTCAAAATATTTCTAAACATTTCAAACTTATTCTTTCTTTTAACACATTTTATGGTGATCAATGACATTGAAGCTAGAAAATGTCAAAGCGAAAGTGCTTGAGCATCCAAGAAAAAAATTTAATTCTTTATGAGGTGGATAAAGGCGTGAGGAAAAAGGATATTGCTTTAAAATTGGGTATTCCTCCAAACAGCTTATCAACAATAATAAAAAAATCGTGGTAAAAAGACGAAGATGGAAATGATCATGATGCAGAAACAAACAAACCTTCGTATGATGAAATGCTAAAATTCATTAATTTTAATATAAAATTATTTTTTTAATTGAAAATACAGTGCATACCTGGACAATTTTTGTTTTATTCTTGTTTTCCTTGCAGTTTTCTTTTTATGAAACAAATAAGATATTAATTTACAAAATAAAGATGTGATTAATTACTTTTTTAATAATATTTAGTGTTTATGAATTTAAAATCTGTTTTGTGTAGTTTAAAATGTTTTAAAAGGTGAATCTCTATTTAACAAATTTTCCATATAACGAACTTTTTTTCGGGATTTAGCGACTTCGTTAAATAGAGGTCCGACTGTACATACATACTCAAGTAGGTCAGGATACTCTATACAATATTGTAGAAAGATCATCTAATAACTTTGTGCTACAAGAGTAATTAAAACTTAAAGCAAAGATAAAGACTCTTAAACTTTCTAAATGGATTTCCAAAAACTGTGCATTGGAGTTCTAGCCATAAAATGAATACTATTATTATTCAATGATCTGAAATTTTTCAGAAGGAATTTAACAACAAAGCTTCTCTAAGTTATAATACCTTTTTTAAAACAGAGAAAGGAAATGAGATGAAGCAAGTGTGATAAATTTACTTTTCGGGCTTCTTCTAAAGCTGGCAAAGCAGCATTCAGATCTTCTTCTGCAGCTATTGCGATTCTTTTACAAACTTTTTCTTTCTTTTCAATTTCAATCTTTTTTTCTTGGATAGACTAAGAAAATAGTATAAATCTATTGAACTGTTCAACAAAATAAACGACAACTGATAATTTAACATAAGGCATTAAACTCTATCTGGACAATTATAAAGAAAGAAGCACCTTACACTAAAATAAAATGTATGGCCTAAAATGCCAATACAATAGCAACAGATTACAAAAATAACTATAAGGAAGTTATTATCACATTAAATTTACATGTGACTGAACCTAAAGCACTGGTAAAAATTTAATATGTTGAAGACACCGATTTACCCAAAATTAATATTTTAAGATCGTATTTTCTCTTAAGAACTTAAAAATTAGCATTTCTTCATGAAGAAACAATTTTAAAGCTATAGAAGTTAAGGTAATCTTAACAATCACATAACGAGGAAAAAATCCACTCTATACCTCTTGTTTCTCAGCTAATATCTCTTTATTTAATATTATATCTTTAAGAGCTTCATCACATTCCCGTTCAGCTATTTTCAATTCTTCTTGGGCTTTTTTGGTTTCTCTTGCAATTTCATTAACTTTTTCTTGGGTTTCATGTATTTTTTCTAAGCCAGAAGTAAGTCTTCTTAATGCTTGCTCTACTATTTGCTGCCTTTTTGCTAAAACTCTTATGAAAATAAAAATATATATATATATTTTCAAGGAAAAGCAGATTTCGAAATAATATCACATATACAGTTTTATATGATTATTAACTACATTCTGCAAAAGATAATTTAAATACTAATAAATAATTTTTCAATCAAACAGGAAAAAAAAGTTTTTTGGGCAAACTTTTGATATTCACAAAAACTAAACTTTTGAACAACAATAAATGACTTACTCAAATTTAATTAACCCTTTAAGCAGTTTGCCCGTACAGTGTACGTGCTACCCGAAATTGGCCTCATCTGGTTTGCCCGTACGGCGTACGGGCATCCATATTTTCTCCTTTCCTTTTCTGGTTTCCCGCATTTTTCATTATTGAAAGAGACTATTTAGTATTATTATTTTTCAACAGATGGCGTGGCTTTTCCATGTAAATGAAATGCTTTTCATCCGGGTTTTCCTATGTAGCGGGAACTTTTCTTTGAAATTTTTGTTCTACTGTATGCCGTGCTTGTGAATCTTATGGAAATTATGGATGGAATAGACGACGAAAATACTTTCTTGTTAGATGATGAACTACATTCTGATACAGATACAGATATTTCTTCTAATTATTTGGATTATTCCTCAGATGACTTGTGCAGTGAGCTCAGCTCTGATGAAGATTTGAGTTCTGCAAGAATTTTTACCGAGGTTGATGTGAAAAATCCACCTGTTCCGTGTCCTCGATTTAAATTTTCTGGTATTCCCTCTGTGCATGTACAATTTGACGACACTTCTGATGTTCTACAATTTTATGAAACATTCATTGATTTTTCACTCATGAGTAAAATTGTGGAAGAGACAAATAAATATGCTAAACAGTGCATCCAATCCAGTGTTGCAAGGCAATTCTCAAAGAGTAAATTTTGGGTAGAAACTACTGTGGAAGAGTTGCATGTATTTTTCGCTCTCAATATACTTCAAGGAATTGTAAAGAAACCTGGAATTGATCATTATTGGAGCAAAAGATATTCAACTAATACACCTTTTTTCTCTAAAATAATGTCTCATCGCCGATTCTGCCTTTTGCAACGCCACTTGCATTTTTTTGATAATGCAGCATTTGACCCACAAAATCACAAATGCCCAAAATTAGTAAAAGTTTGGCCAGTTCTGAAACATCCCACAGATAAAAAACTGAGACCTGCAAGACAATGCACAGTGTGCTGCTCGAAAAGAAATGAGAATGGAAAGAGAATCCGAAAAGAAACACGTTATTTCTGCCCTGATTGTGATGTAGGACGTTGCATTACACCATGCTTCAAATTGTACCATACACAAAAAGACTTCTGAACTGTTTGGAAAATTGTAAACTTCAAAATTCACAGTAAGTATGAGAGAAATTTTTGCAGAACTTGTAAACCATTCTTTACTGCATGCAGAATGTACTTGAAAAAAGCAAACATTTAGGGGGATTTGTGTCCAAAATTGTAAAATAAAAAATGTTGTAAAAGCATTAAAAGTGAAAAAAAAAAAAAATTCTTAATATTCTTATTCTATTAAGTATGCTACTTAATTATATGCAATAAAAAAAATATGCCTTTTTTGGAAGCATTTCTGGTAAAATAATTGACCGCTTAAAGGGTTAAATATTCCAAAGAATATATGTATGCGAAAGATAAACTTTATGAAGAAAGTGTTCAGTATTTTGAGTAAGGTTTTATTGCCTTTTTTCCACAAAAAATATCAATATAATATGAAATTAGGCAGGACATGGATTCTTTTGAACACAACCTCAGCAGAACTAAATTATTTACACATATTGACCTTATCTTCCTCATAATTACACCACACACATATATATTAAAATTATTTCTTACATATGTTTAGTTACAAAATAAAAAGGAATTATATGAGATGTAGTGGAGCTGTAGCACACCAGAACACTGTTCCGACACTGCTTTTTTTTCTTCCACAATAAATAAATAAGAAAAAATTGTGAAAACAGCCTTAAAAATGAGCGATTTTTGTCACCGAGGTTAGAGAGTTCTGGCACTGCTTTGAGAGCATCCTGGCATGGTTTATTTTGTGACTACACCACTGAATTATATACACAAATTACTGTTTAAAATTTTTAAAATCCTGCACGACATTTATAACATATTTTCAGATGGATGAGAAGTATTAATTTTTTATGAATGAAATCAATTTTGATGAAGTAATTAACTTCCACATGTTAACAAAAAATCTTGTAAAAGAAGAACAGTTTGAAGAAATAACTTTGAATTTTGATAACAAAGAAATTTATATATTGATCACAATAAATCCTATTCCTAATGTAATTTAAAATATTTTTATTATAAGCAATGTCATAATTAAATAAGTTAAACAGAAAGATTGTACTTACTTCTTAAATGTATTTAATAATTTTATAAATGTGCTTGATGTTTCAAAAGAAATTCCATACACACTTGAAGAATTTTGAGAGTGTGTCATAGCACTCATATGCACGCCAGACAGGAATTTGCAGCATGTTCCAAGTCTCTGTTACAAGAAAGATTACTTTATTTAATGATATTTTAAAAATACTGTACTACAAACCATTTTAAGAATAAATGAGTAAATTATTTATTGTTTGACAACCTGAATTCAAATAAATGAAGCAGCTTAATTTCACTTCGCATTATCAGAAAAAATTGTCTATTGATTTTGAACAAAGTTAAAAGAATGGAAAAACAAAATTGATTAAATAATTCTTCTGTTTTTTTTCATATTTATTTCATTTGATTTACTAGTTAAATATGCCATTGTGAAATTTCACCAATGACTACTGAAAATGGAATTTGCAGTTCTGAATTATAATGAGTCTTTTTCAAACAGTAGCAGCATAAAGTTTATTTCACATTAAAAATAATTTGTTAATAAAAATGTGAATCCTCAAAATGTGAATATAATAAATAATAGAAAATCATGCATCATGGAGTGATGGGTGCAAATTGCCTCTTCATTTGAGAGATTTCCTGTCAAATTTGATGTGTTTAAATAGATATATATGCGAGAGAAATATTTAACATTGATTAAAAACAAAGAAAATAAATATATGTTTTATGACAGGAAATATATATATTTTTTATTTACATATTTCTTTCTTCAAAAAAACCTCTTGGTTAATAACATTCCGTGTGAAGTATTTTTCATTGTTTAACAATTTCATTATAATTCAATAACCATGAAATTCTCAGCTTCTCAAATGCAAGTCAAAAGTTAAAATTTCAAAAAGAATTCTTTTTCGAAATTCTAATCAAAACAAAATACTTCTCTGCTTGTCAAACGTTGCCAAAAAATATTATCAAATTATATCATCACGATTGCAATAAATAATCAGATGCATCGTGGCATCCAAACTATATTACGTGCATGATATACCACTGACATAATTTACTACTTTCTATTAAAAAACAGAAATTAATTTGAAATATATGATTAAAATAATTTAAAATTTCTCGGGAACTATTGATCACAGCAAGATAAATTTTATATTAAACGATAGCAAATTTTATTTCACGATTTTAGAGCTATTAAATTTGAAATTAGAATGACAATTACTCCTTTAAATTTAAAATTACTAGAATTTAGGTTCTCTAACAATGAAATAATGCTGTTTACGTCTTGCAGTGCTATGACACGAGTTTCATTGTTGGTGACGTCAGAGCGTTACGAAGAGACAGATCTCGGCTATTTTATTAGTAATAACTAATCTGAAGAGTGAAAGAGCAATATTCCCTTCTGTTAAATTTATTATTTTGAAATGATAAGCCTTAAAATATAATAAAATGAAACTTACTTCTTCATTAGTAGGTTTAAGATCAATATCTAGCAAAAACTTATGAGCAATGGTTTCTAATGCTTCCTGAGGCCATTTATTAAACCAATCTATTGTACAACTTTTATACAAAACAGGATATTTTAAGAAGCATTTCCTATAAAAGAATATGTTTAAAAAAAATAAGATTTTAAAAAAGTTTTCAAACAAAAATAATATTTAGCATTTATGAACAATGTTTAAAATATTAGATCTAAAATAAAATTAAAATATAAAAAAATATGCATTAAAAATTGTTTAATTTTGTTGATAACATTCTTAATTCAAATTATGATTTGTAATTAGTAATAAAAAACGGAAATATCTGCTCATAACCTTTAAAAACTTCTGAAATACAATAAAGTTTTTAAAATCGTTCATACTTACCTATATAAAGGTGAACTATAGTTTATACATAAAATGATATGCAAGTTTTGTTGCATATTTTGAACAAAATCTCTGTGAGATCCAGAACTTTCCGAGTACATCTAGAAATTAAAAAGCACATTTAAAAAAAAATTATACGAAATTGATTTTTAATATGAAATGTTAATGATGTAAAATGAAGTCCTTAAATGTTTTCATTCAATAGGAAATGTTAAACAGAAACAGATATTTGTTTAGTAAAAAAAGAACTAAACAAATTAAATGAAACAATAATAATTAATTAAAAACTAATATAAACTAGAAAATCACCAGTCATGGTATGACAGGTGCAAATTGCCTCTTCATTCGAGAGATTTTCCGTCAAATTTGATGTGTTTAAATAGATATATACACAAGAGAAATGTTTAACATTGATTAAAAACAAATAAAATAAACAAATGTTTTATGACAAGAAATATTTTTTTTATTTACATATCTCTTTATTCAAAAAACATCTTGGTAAACAACATTCTATGTGAAGTATTTTTCATTGTTTAACAATTTTCCTTGTACTTCAGATGTCTTTGTGCAAATTTTAAAGTGACTGGGGTTCCTAGACCTTGAAAATGCAACATTGAGCTGTCCATGTGAAAAGACAGGCTCATAGAGGTAAATTCCCACATGATTGAAAGTTTGCCCCTGCGATTTGTTGATAGTCATCGTGTAAGCTGAAATTAATGGGAACTGGCGGTGCTTGAGGATGAATGGTATATTCACGTCACTGGGGGTCAATTCAATTCTTGGCAGGAAAACAACATCGGCACAATTGCATTCAGATACAATTTTCGCACTTTTGATTAAAAAATATTATCAAATTATATCATCACGATTTGCAATAAATAATCAGATGCATCGTGGCGTCCAAACTATATCAAGCGCATGATATACCACTGACATGATTTACTACTTTCTATTAAAAAACGGAAATTAATTTGAAATATATGATTAATATAATTTAAAATTTCTCGGGAGCTATTCATCATAGCGAGATAAATTTTATATCAATCGATAGAAAATTTTATTTTACTATTTTAAAGCTATTAAATTTGAAATTAGAACGACAATTACTTTTTTAAATTTAAAATTACTGAAATTTAGGTGCTCTAACATAGAAATAATGCTGTTTAATGTCTCGCAGTACTTTGGCGCGAATTTTATTGTTGGCGACACCAGAGCATTACCGGATCAGTGAGAGACAGATCTGGGCTATTATATTAGTAATATGATCCAAGAAATAAATATTTTGAAAACAATATAGCTATATATTTCAATTAGACTGTGACCCAAATGAAAAAAAATAATGAATGAATTACATGATAGTTGAAACTTTGTTGAATTCATTAGAAAGTTATAACAAAATTATTGCAAACTTTTTAAAAAGTATTCTATTAATATAGTTTTTGTAAAAAAATTATACTTATGCATCTTTTAAACTAGATTAATTTAAAAAAATTCACCTGGAATATCATTTTATAAAAGAAACTTTGATGCAACTTAAAACTTTGACAGACCTTTCATGTATATTACAATACTTCCACTTTATCCCATTCCTTTGTATTAAATACGAAGAGATGTTAAAATAATAGTCACCATCTTCAAAAAGCATTTCTATGTATGACCTGTTGAATGTTTTAAGCAAAAAAGCCAAATTATAAGCCACTGGAATTATGGTTAGATTTCAATGGGAGTTTCATTTATGATTTTGGTGACCAAGAATCTAAGGAAGAATTTCAGACTTTGTTTAGCATCATAAAATTGAAAATGTTCAATCAATCTTAATATTTAACATATTGTGAATAAAAAATTTGATTTGCAGAAGAGAGAGATAACTTTGTGTTCACCCGCAATTCAAAAGTATCTATTTAGTTTCAAATGTGCATCATTACAGAGTTAATAAATTAGGTATGAACAGATACAACAGATTTATAGCTGAAAAATCTATTTTATTATGAACAATGTATCATTTAACAGCATGCAATATGTTTGTATGCTGTCAGTATAGAGAAGGAAACTAGTGCACAGAAGCTAAGAAAACATCCATACAAGAGAAAAGTGTAAAGTTAAAGCATTAATGGAAAGATACAAACCATTTTTAATTCATCAAATGTGAATAAATCGAATGGCACACCAACAGTGAGAATGTCACTCAAAAAGTGAAGAAACATATCATCAATTATTTGATCATCCGACAAAAGAAAAACAATCTTTTTATTCTTTACTCCAGTATCATAGAGAATACTACAAAGATCTGAAAGAAAAATCAACATTACTTTTCAAAAAAAAAGTCATGCACTTCAAATATATATATAGGAGAAAGTGGGGTAAAACCAGGTACCTAAGACTCGAGGGCCTGTTGGAGCTAAACTATCTGACATAAAGCTCGGCAAATTTTATTAAAATATTCATTGTTTATCGGAGTACAATATATCTTTCAAGAAAAGTGATTGTTTTACTACTTCTTTTACTAATGATATTTTTATATAAAAAAAAGGTCCAACCACTTGGTTTTACCCCACTAGTGAGGTAAAACCAGGTATGCATGTTAACTCTACAGGAAATTAGGAAAACTCGATTTTCAGTCGAAAAGTAGTGGATATTTTTATTTTGTATGACGATTTAAGAATATTAGTTACAAAATTCACATTTAAAGCAGTTGTCTTCTTCCTTCGTGCCACTGCAACTTTCTTGGCCCATCTAAGGCAGTTTCTACATTGAATTAACCGTTTTCATTGAATTAAATTAAAAAATACATCATTAAAATATAAACAATCAACGTCTGATGTGTTTTTATCGCCTTCATCACAGAAATCATCATTATTGACTATCCCGGTCTTACCCCGAGTGCAGAGGTTATAAAAAACGAAATATAACCGTGCAAATATTAGACAAAATCTTTATTGTTTGATAGGGTATAAATCCTTAGTAAATGTATAATAAGCTGTGCTAAATATAGTTTTTATAAATGTAATGATTATTAAATAAGGATGGTTTAAAATCGAACGAACATTAGAGAGTTGACACCTTAAAACAAATGAACCTTCACAGACGCAGTGAATTAAACAGCAATATCACACCACTATGATGGTTCCTTTTTCTTGACTAGTAGAGTGTAATTCAGTATTTGTCTGCTAAAAAGGAGAACTAATGGAGCCAGAATCAAGGGCACCCAGTTTTACCCCACTACCCAGTTTTGCCCCACTCTCCCCTATATATATCTATATAATTTTTAAGTGCAGAAGAGTCTCAGTTATCTAGCATAAATAGGAAACATTGACATGCCATATAGCAGAGAAAGAAAAAGAGTGAACACTTTTTTTTATTTAAAATGCCCTGAACTATGTTTTAAACCAAATATTTTTTATAATATACTGTACTTCAAGTTAAAAAAAAAGAAGTTATACAACCAATAAATAAAGTATTTAGGCCTGTTGTAAAGAAAATATACAACAGAGTAAAAATTAACTTAAAAAAATAAAACAGTCAGGTTTGAAAAAAATATTCACGAGATAGTAAGTTGCTTCCCAGCAGATTGATGTTTTCTGACAGATAACATCACACCACGTCATGAAAAGCATCATATATGTACTCGAGGCTTCTGCTAACAGTGTGGGAGTAGGTTGCACCCAGACCATAATATGATGTTTTTGCCCGTGTCGTCATTAGAGGCTTAGTAAATGCAAATAGTGCCTGGGTCATGGTATTACTTTTTCATACCTTCATTATATTTAGTTTTAAAAAGTGACATAAATACATTAACATTTTTGCCATGCCTCCCCCCCCCCTTTCAAGACTGGTGCCAGCAGCAAGTATACTGTTAGGTTAAATGTTTGGGGCAGAGGCACAGGTGGAAGAAATAAGACCAGGGATTATCAAA
>BGPR01006832.1:53447-76426 GCA_013235015.1 Araneus ventricosus | reverse complement strand
AGAAATTTCGGTTGAAATCTGGAAGTTGCTACAAGCAAGAAGTTGACCACTCCCCTTCACTGGCACTGAGCCGTCAAATCTAATCCTGGTAAAACTTGCATAGCTTTGGCGACTTGGAGCCATTTTAAGAGTGTGCACCAACTTCTAGATTTCGACCATGTTTATAAATCTGAAAGAGAAATTATTATTGTTTTAGGGTGAAACTGGGTTGAAATCTAGAATTTGGTACACACTCTTAAAACGCAGCCAAATCGCCAAAGCTATACGTTGACCGCTGAACTTCCTTGGCTCCAAGTTGCCAAAGCTACATGCAGATAATACTTGAATTAGCTTTGGCGATTTGGCGCCATTTTAAGAGTGTGTACCAACTTCTAGTTCACGGTGGGGTCTTGTTTTCCCCCATTTTGACTAGGCGCAAATCTTGAGTGGTAATCCTGTGTTAATTTGGTGTAATTGGCGCCCCAAAATGGCGGAAAACAAGACCACACCGCAAACTTCAGTTTTTCCATTTTACGTTGAAATCAGGTAATTCCAATGTGAAACTCGATTAGCTTAAATTGTTAAGTCGGTTGAAATCTAGAATCTGGTACGCACTTTTAAATCACTGCGAAATCGCCAAGGCAAGCTGAACCGCTGCACTTCATTGATACCAAGTCAACAAAGTTAATGAAAGTAATACTTGCTTTAATTTTGACAACTTACAGCCTTTTTAAAAATGTGTACCAACTTCTAGATTTCAACCGTTAAGTTAAATTCATAATGTATATTTATTACATGTGAGTTACATTTTTGCCAACAAAAACATTGCTATTTACTGTAACTTCTGAAGTTCGTTATACAGAACTAATTACAGGTTTCTGTGAATTATATTAATCCATTTCACAAAATTTCTTAACTTGAATAGACAAACATACATTTAAGAAAATCCTGACTAGAAGAATTTATACTTTTCTATGTCTTTATACAATTTCCAGAGTTTTTGAGAGTGAAAAAGAAACTCAAGCAATTTTCTAGCACTTGAAATTCGTACATTGGTAAAATAACATTTAATACAAAGGAAAAAAATACTATTTTCTAAAATTAATTGTTGTTATTAAATCAAAAGTTAAAACTCTATACAATAAATAAATAAATAAATAAATATTATTTTTATCACTAAACAGCATTTCATATTATAGCAATATAATACATACTTACGCTTAAAATTCCTGCAGTATAATTGACAGTAAAATTCTTTCAACCAAAATGATGCAATCAGTAGCTAATTTGAACCATGTTGCCATTCGCATAAGCAAAACTGGCAGAAAATTTGATTGAATTGAATTCTTTATCATACCTCGTCATCATTAAAAGCACTAGTGGAGGTTTTCTCATATGAACAATGCTATTAAATTCTGCAATATTTATTTTGGAAAGATAATGATACTGGTTACTCCAGTTACAAGAGTTTTCTTTCCTAGTTTTATAAATTTGCTTAATAAAGAAGGATTTTTGTTTTGTTTACTGACAGCTATTGTATTGCACATGCATTTAAGGATGACGTACGATACCTAGTCAAAATACAAAAACATTAACATTAAAGGAAATTGTGTTATACGGTACATGAATAACCGGATGAATTAATATAAGTTCAAACACGTCGCAAAATCACTACTAAGCATAATGCTACCGAGATGTCAGTTTTGACGTAGACTTACGTCTCTCCATAGTGGTCTAATGGTGTGTCGGAAAGGAAAAAATTATGACGCTTTTCGAGTTAAAGTCAAACGCTTGTAGCACCGCAACCAAATAACATAGAGAGTTGGTTTTAGTTTCATTTAACAGACAAAGGCGGATATTGAAGATTTCAAGAAGAATGTTAGAATCTGGAATTACGGTTTAATCACAGTCGAGTTGCAATTTTGGTGAAAACCACGAAACATTTTGATGACGTCACATCGACTGATGCGCGCGCACAGAGACTAAGGCAATTCATTCATCTAGCGCGCGAAATATTACTGAAGAATTGTTCAATTACGTCGAATTTCGTACTGAAGTTAAACGCGTGTAGCTCAGCAAACAAATAACATGGAAAGTTGATTTTAGTTTCATTTAACAGAGAAAGGTAGACATAGAAAATAGGAAAAATAATTTTATAATTTGTAATTACTAGTTAGTCACAGTCGAGTTGCAAATTTGGTGAAAATAACGAAGAATTTAACATAGATAGACTCACATAGTCACACTCGACTAATAGGCACTATAGACTATAGAGTTAATAGTCACATGGAGCTACTTTAGTCACAGAAAGTCACAATTGAGTAAGGTAAGTAAGTCTACGCCCCTCAATCCCAGCGGCCGTTTCGCAGAGACAATCTCCGATCGAATTTTTTTAAAGCTGCCAGCTTCACTATTTGCATGTATATAACAGGAAAGTGTGAGCGATTTCTTTTCTAAACAAAAAATAAATAATTGAATAAATTATTGTACAAGACTTTCTATTGCGCGGTATGAGAAATAATGGCAATTTTTTCGTCGCTTTATAGGAATTCACTTTATACGGGTTTGTTTTCGTAAACACCCTGTATTTATCTAATTAATAATTAATTTTAATTTTAATCCCTGATATTTATTTGTGTCATGTTTTATTAATTCTGTTTATGATCCAAAAACTTTCCTTTGAATTATTTAAGGAAAAAGTATTTTGTATAACTCTACAGCGAAAAATATTCTATTTACTCTGTTAAATCTGTTCTGTGAATCGTAGCACAAACCACAATAACGATAAAGTTTGATAGATTGTGGCAGGTTCCTTAATAAATAATTATTTTTGCATTTACATGAAGTTCATCAAATCGATTTTAATACTATCAGTATCAAATAATACAGTTAGCAGAGAGCTGAGTGGTAGTACAAACAACAGTAAAGATGAAAATTTGACAATTCGTGCAAATGCGTTACGTGTGCGTTGTGAACAATTGTGAAATTTAAAAAAAATCAGTTTGAAATTAAGTTCTTCTTCGTGGTGCAAATTTGTCAATTTGGTGAAAGTCAAATCAGTGCTTGATTATCCTGCAATTTCTCCCACTCAAGAAGTTAAAGGTCTCTAGATTTTGGTGAATTTCGAAATTTTTAAATTCTTCGAGTCCCCGCCCCCCCAAAAAAAGAAAATGTTGAATTATGTCATTCTATCCGTGTGTTTTGGGGATTTAAATAAAATTTGGTCTCTTTGCTTTAAAATTTTGGACCAAATTTAACAACTAGAAGAGGTGCTTTACACAAATACATAGATCGTTTCATCAAATTCCTAGCGAATAACGAAGACCTAATTAAAAGTCAAAACATAACACCGTCACAGACTCCAGTCTAGAAATAGACACTTCCACATATCCACCACCAGGAACCAGAAATTCGGTGAATACCCGGTCGAGTAGCAGATCACACTAGTTTAAGAACAGCAACTAGCCAACACCAAATATCCTTCCGTAATTCATTTCAAAAATTCACCCTTCACATCACTGCCAACCCTGGAGAATCAATTCGCAGTTAATATTCCAGCGATTCCTAAGTAAAAGTAACAAGTCAGTACACAAGAACCAGTCCCGCGATTTTTGGGATGGTCGCGACGATAATCATTAATGTAACCGGTTGTAATACATTTTCTATTCTTCTTTTTCGTCGTATCGAACAACACTAACAGCCCGAATCTTGAAGCTGCAACTATAAGAAACAATGTAACTTGAGGTAACATTCTACCCTTTCACTGTACTCATCTGATAATTACTATTGTATATATTTTATTTATATTCGGATTGTAAATCTCTATGCATCATCATATTCTTCTCTGTTTGTGTATAGTCAAGTTCCTCTTTTTGTGTTTTTATGTCTCTTGATGTAATTTTATTTTTTCGCTTGTACTTTTCAATAAAGTTTCACACATACCCACCCAACCGACAGGGAGCCGTCTAGGCTCCGAGTTTCGGGCATACTGTGGTGTTATGTACAATAGAGCCAAGCAAAACAGACCGTATTTACGAAGATAGTGGAATGTGCACATTATCATTCGTGGCTCCGCTCCAACTGTGGCCCAATAGCTAATTTCTAAACATTTAGCTCTCCGAGCGCCCAATTATTTTGGACTTTCAGCTGTCAGGTTAGAAAACTTAGCTTTTAAAGTAAATGAGTCAATCTTTTTCGTGTTTAATTAGATCTCTGGAATCTTAAGAATACTTTTTCTATTATTGTTTAAGAAAATATATTTATAAATACAAGCTATCCCCTTTTGAATTGAACATGAGAAATGGAAAAAGTCGTTTGCGCCGCTCGGAGGGTTCGATATATTCATATACTTCCGATTGGAAGTACAATGCTTTAAATGACGTAAAGAATTATATTTTTTGTTGTTTAAGACAATAAATGTACTGCTGAAAGAATTAAGAAGTCTACATTTTTATACTGTGGCCGGACCTATTAGTCATATTTAGTAAAATATTCTGATATACTAACATTTTAAACAAAAAATGTAACACTCTTTTACGACTAAAACCGACAGATTTGACGACTTGAATATCGCTATTTTAGACCATCCCTATGGAAGATCCGTCAAACAACCTTTGATTGACTTAAAATAAAGGAAGTTAAAGCTTTCAAACTCATTCGGGTTTTGTCGCAGAAGCGACTAATTTTTTTACAAAATATAACCTGTCCCCAAGTCAAATTTTATAACGTATGACTAAAATCATCGAGGGACGGTATGAAAATTTAGACTTTCGTACTTGTTCCAACAGTATATTTATTGACTAAAACAGCATAAAATCTAGTTTTTACGTCATATAGAGCAAATACTATAGGCATATACTTCCAATTCGAAGTATATGCCTATGTTCAATGGATTAGAAATTACCTAGTGGGCCACTATTAAAATGGACATCTTGTATGGTGAATAACAAGTGAAGTTGACAAAGTGTAAAAAGATGCGCAGTGTGTTATTACGCCCATTTAAATACTTCTGGAAATAATCCCAATGTGTTTAAAAGTGAATAATGTGTTTGAGCAGTGAACTGATGCCTTTATTTACTCGCAATTGGCCTCTTTTCGTTGGAAAAAATTAAATATCTCTATTATTTGTAATTTTTAATGACTCGAGATAAAAATAAATATTTTAAAACCTTACAGGAATATTTCGAAATCCATTTCTCAGACAAAAATAAAATTACCGTAAATAACTTTAAAAAAACCTAAAATATTAGATGACACGTTGCTATATTGTGACGTCAGGAATTATTTCATTATATGAATTTTAAGATAGATTAAAAATCGTTTTCTTAGGAAAATTCAGGGTTGTTGCAGTTCGCCTATTAAAATGGTCCTAGAGCCGGTTTTAGTTCAGTTATATCAGCGTCAAGTTTTAAAGCAACACGAGAGCTATTTTCGACGGATCTGGTCAGTTTAAACTGCGGTCAGAAAACGAAGAAGGCACCTGAACTGGCAGCCCCCTCTCCAAACCTCAACACCACGGGTGGACGTTTGTGCCTCTACGTATGATTTAACGCGCAACAAGCCCGCATAGACAACGGCTCTTCAGTGAAATGGGATTTCGATCCTAGGACCATTCGGCCCAATGCCGAGACATTGCCACTAGGCCATCGTAATCTACCTAGAGCTTGGGACTTCGTTCTAAACGAAATTTCAGTGATATTTAGCACAAGGGAAAACCCCAAAAAAGTAAAAGGAAGGAAAACAAAGAAAAACTACTTAAAGTTTTGTTAATACGGGCTGTTGTGCCATTATAAAAATGACTGATATAAAAATAATATTTTATCTTACTGAAGCAAGATTGAACAGTTCATTTGAGTTACTTTTAGTTTTACTGGAAACGCTGCAGAAATTCAGTTTTGAAATTGAAGACTTTTTTCGTTCAAAATACTGTTTTAAAATTTTTACAGAGCGTATCACTTGTAATATATACTAGTGAAACCTTATCTAGTTTGGAGCCATAGAATTAGCTCTAAAGCCTTCTGGATTGGCGAACTTTAATTATAGACACCCTCTAGTTTTCGATGGTTAATGGTTTCCTTCTGGTAATAGCCAGAAAGTCTCAAAATTACGGAACCATCTCATTTGCTTTTCTATCTATGAGTAGGCAGTTCAAAGAATTTTTAAACCAGTGCATATTAACTTTTGTATGTTTTGGAAAACATGCACGTGATCAAAATCGACTTCTCACGGTGACTTTCATGTTTGGAACAGTAATATGTTCCATCTCTTTTAGAATTTTAACCGCATCGTTACAAATACTCCATTCGATTTGTCTTTGCTATCCCAAACCATTCAACTGGATAACAAAGAGAAGGTAATTCTTAAACTGATTTGTTTCGCACATTTTTGTTAACTAAATATTTCATCAGAATGTTTCCTTTCAATAGGAATTTTCGGCATTTTGATTTACCTTCCGAATTTAGACTTCCCTAAGACCAACAAAATAACAGTTTTGGAATTATAGCTCCTTATGTTCTTTTGTCGGTCGATGCGCATGCGAGAACTATAAATAAAAAATGCAACGTTTCAGATGAATGAAATTTGATCTCTAGTCTTCACACTGAAATCAATTATTATTATTATCGATATATCTCTTGCTATTTCTATATCGTAATCTATCTATCCTTTTGACCTAATGGGAAAGATATATACTTGAGAATTTTTCCTATACTTGAGAATTTCTTCATTATATTATTAAAATAAACAAAAATGGGATGTATTTACAAGTATTATTATTTCATACTATGCATACCTTTACGTCGAATGAAAATATTATGTGCAATTTATATTATTTCATTTCTATTCGAGTCTAAGAAAACATTTTCACAACATTAATAAACATTTTCACTTATTTGGTTTATTTACATATGTGCTGCCACTCCACCACTGAAAGCATTAAACCCATTTATGCGCAAGTTTCTCTGAATGTACCCAAAAGCAACTTTTTTAATATGTTGTGGAAATCAGGGAGCACTGTCATAAAACCAACATTTAATTGAGTTCTGATTTGGAGATCGACAATTTCGATACTCAAACCGGATAATTATTTGAGCTTTTACATTTGATTTGCTTTAGTGGAACCATAGACGTGCCAGAAGTGCCTTCTGCTGCATGGTAAACATTTTGACACTTGTGTTGGAATGCGAACGGCCGTTACGGCGCGTTACCTATCTGAAAAAAATGAGTTACTCTCTCATTAAAAAAAAACTAAGTTGCTAAATTATAGGGGCTTTTTCATTACATTTTGAAATGTGTCCAATAATTTATGATCACGCTTTTATTTTAGAGAAATTTAAAGGTGGATTAGATTTACAACTGGATTAATAGTCGCCTCGTCTTCTTTAACTGAAATGATTGAAAGATCATTCCGGGATGACACGAGGACTCTTTTTGGAACTGTAAATTTTCAAATCGTATAAAGAGAGTACTTGGCACTGCAGCCCTTTTCTAATATTTTGAGCTCCTATTTCTCCAAGAATAATCTCTAACGGATAGAGAATCATTGGCAAAAAAACTTAGATCATCATTATACATAAAATTCTAACTGCAGATTCAAGACTTTGTTTTGCGAACAATTCATGTCATAAATTTTTTTTGGAAATCCACTGCTATTTTATTTATTAATGACATATCTATGGCAATACAATAATTTGGAGTGATTCTCCATTCTCTTAAACCAAACATGAGAAAAGACCCATTTTACAGGAGAGAAAAAGTTCCCTAGAATAGAGATGCTTCTTGTTATTGCAAAATGAAGGCTTTGGGTCCTTGAAAGGTAAGAATGACGACTCTCAAGTTTCAGGTTTTACTTCTGTTTGTTCTTTACCTTTCCCTCGCCTCGTTCCAAAACTCGAATCGTTACTCTCGGGGTCAAAACGCCGCGCCAATCGCTTTTCGATGACCTTACTCCGTAGAGAGGCAGTAAGAACAACGCTTTTCCGCACTTCTTCGTTAGCCGTGTTTTTCTTTGTTATTCTTTCCACGGGCATTCACTTTCGTTTCCATTCGTATTATTATGTTTTAATTCGAAGTTTATGTATTTCCTTAAATGTTCTTAACAATAAACAAACACCTTCTTCATTTTTCCTCTCACCCCTATTTTGATGAAATCAAAGCCGACTGCCTCATGCTCAGAAGCTTGGAGGGTTTTCGTGTCTGAAAACCGACATTAGGTATTATTGGGTTGCTTTTCTTCCTGAGGACATACAATTTATTGGCATTGTTTTTTGTTTATCGGTTTATTTTGTGTGTAACATATGATTTTTCATATATCTGTGACTTGCTATGATTTTATTGTGGTCCTCTTATGGCTGAAGCTGTTGTCCTTCTAGGTTGCTGTTTGGTATTTCTTTTTGTTTGTTTTTGTGCTGTTTTACCCCTAAGTTATGAATACTTTGTGTTTAAGATGTTCTTATGTTGAATAACCTCATTGGTATTCACCCACATACATTGATGGTATTACTTTTAAAGGACTTTAAAAATGTTCTGTTCGTGGACCTGGTAGTTTTCATTTGTGAAAATATAGGCTTCGGACTGTATTGCATTTGCAATTAATTATACAATGCCATACTGTTTATTGTTTGAGTGTAAAAGATTTGTAAAGCAATCGTTCTCGGTTTTTTTTCTTAATATTCTCTCTGGTATTTACTTAATCTTTTTCTCTTTTTCTTACTAGCCGCATTTGGCGACCAGCTGCTTGCCCGTAATATTAATATCCTGTGGTTATGCTTGAAATTTGGCGAAATAAATTGGCGAGTTGGCGGCTGTAGAGGCAGAGGAACTGTGACAAAGTTCAATTTTTTTTTATTTCTGTTAAAAATGGAATTTAGTGGGCGGCAGGCGACTCTTGATGACATATCTAGAGGTCATAAGCTTCCATATGAAATAAAAGTTCTTGAAATAGGTCCATTAGTTTGGACTGGGAGACTCTGTCAATTTTTGTTTCCATAGAGAATGGACAGTGAAGTAGTGTTTTACCGATTTCATTCAAAAATGGAGGGTGGTGGGGTCAGACGACGCTTCTGACATATCTTGAGGTCATAAGCTTGTATTCGAAATAAAAATTTTCGAAATCGGCGCAGTGGTTAAGGCTGGCGGGCTGTCTCATAGTTTTTGACAATTATTTTAAATACATACATCAGTATTTTTAATGGTATGTAGTTTGTTTTGTACTTGCTTGTGAGTGCCCTATTTTGCATGCATTTGTACAATTTATTCCGGCTTCTTGAGGGCTGGTAGTGCACTCTTCCCCGTCGGCCATTCAATTGCTGCATACCTAATGGGTAAGTGGATGACGTGCATTGTGGAGTATGGATTGAATAACATGAAGCAAAATTGAAGAAATTTCTGAAAATGTAAAATTTCAGAAAATATTAATTTTGATCATTTTTCACGTACAGTGATTTTTTTCCAACTTGAAAATACAAGTTTTAACAAAATACGTAGTACAAGAGAGTGAAACTCTCCGAAATTGATATTTTCCAACCCTCGTTTACTGCTATGTTTTTTTTTCTCCGGCTTCGTTGACATGAAAGAATATGTATCAAAGACTCATTTAAGAAGGGTAATAGCTCAGCTTAAAAAGAGTCTTCGTTGAATAAAACATTGGTGGGATAAAATCAGTTTCATTTCCTAAAATTCTATCAGTACCTGTTGAATGAAAAAAAATCACAAATCGAAACTTTCATAAAAGGCAAACTCGTCTTTTCTCCCAACATAAAAAGTAAGTTATGAAAAAGGACGGATCTCAACGCATTAATAACCGAGGTTAAAAATTTGCTATCTGAGACAAAAATTCTGTAGTGCTAGCTAGAAAAATGGAATAAACAAGGATTTAAAAGAGAGTATTTCTTTCGGATGTTCATTACGTTTTCATTTGATAAGGCCCTTATATAAAAAGGAACGCTCTACAAGATAGTCATTTTCTTAGAGAATGACTGATATTCCCGTATTCTTTTAATCATATAGGTTAATAAGTTGAGTTTCAGTATCTATAATATAAAACAGAAAATGCAAGTGTCTGTCTGTCGGTCACATGATCTCCTCCTAAACGGTGAACGGTAGCGACAGGAAATTTGGACACGACATTCTAGGTAAAATTTCTAGGTTACCGCGCTATTTGCAACTATCAGAATTAATTAGTTCTTAAGATATTTAATTAAATCACGAATATGAAGCCGTTTTAAGCCTAATTATTTAAAAGTTTTTGCCAATAACTGCTGAAATATTTATTGCACGACAATTATTTTTACACCATTGTAAAGAGCAAAAAAAAAAAAAAACAACTTTTTAATTATAGTTAATCCATTACGGTACAGTTTTTTCTCTAATTGTAATTAACGTTTCAAAATTTAATTTTAGCCAATTTTAAACAATACTTTCTATTCTTTCAAAATTAAATTCAAGCTAATTTACTGTTTATGAAATCCTTGATTTACGTGCATTTGCCACTGCTAAAGTTAATGTTTTAAAGTCAATTTTTATAAACATTTCGAAATTCATTTCAGACACAATCTGTAACAATGCTTTATATTGTTACAAACATGTAATGTCGCTTTCCCCACAATGATAGTCTTATGATTGGAAAGAGACAGTTACAGATGTTCTTACTACCTGTCGGGGTATGGACGCCGACGATGCAGTATCACGTATTGTCAGATTCGTTCCAGGTGGTTCCAAGGCCGGACACAAAAGGAAGGGAGGGGTTGAACTGCTGGCCTTGTGAGTGGACAAACGAAAGCTAAAAAAAAGCTACTGCGAAAAACTGTTTTATTAAGCTTAAAATATTATAAGTGTGTAGAATTGAAAATATTTTTTTATCTCGAGCAACGCCAGGTATATTAACAATGTAGTATTAAGTAAAAAGAATCACACACGACCGGGCAAGGTTCAAGAAGGTACAGATGCCCCGGGCATGAAATTGGTTTGAACAATACCTTTGAATGCTTTTAAAATACATTTTTAAAAATAAGCGTTCGTGTAAAAATTTTGAAAATCGATATACTGGTTGCAAGATTCTAGCAAAAATCAGCAACCTTTATTCTAGAATATTATTTTGAAATTTTTCTGCTGCCGCCAATTTTTCATGAAAGTTATCCATTTCAAAGATTTTCTACCATCACTGTATATAAATTAAAATAGATTCATTTTAACATCCAGGTCACATTAAGAGGAATTAACTGGGATAAAATGGGATTTCTAAAATGGTGCGAAAACATCATATTTTTCAGGAATTTACGATTCTTTAAGGAAGCTATGTCAACTGGAATGAACTATGAAATAAACCATCTTCATAACTAATACAGTGATGATTGAAATCAGTTTATTTCACTTAAAGGAAATAATAATTTTTTGCATTTTAAATGATTAAGAAGTGCTGAATTTATCGCTCCTGCAAGAGCTTGATCCTTAAGTTAAAAAATTTATGATGTGTTTGTTTATATTTCCGTTTTTAGTTTTAAGAAAAACATATATATCAAATAAATTTAAACTCTTTTTTTAAAAAAAATGATGATGAAACTGTTTAACATTACAGTATTGTAGATAGCAGTAAATGGTAAGGTATGGTTTTTAATACCCGGACGATTTCGCCAATAATCGTAGAAGTTGAGCTTCTGAAGAAATATGCTATAATTATTTCATTTATCCTGATTTTAGAATACAAATTTTATTTTCAATAATAATAATTTAATTTATGTTAAAAATTATATTCAGGAAACATGTAGAATATTTCACAATTTACTTTTGTGTCAATATACATAAATTATTAATCATATCAATTTCACATCAACACACAACATAGCTCAATTTATTGTCGCTTGAAACTTTTCTTTAAATTCTTTTCGCGAAAAAAATATCACCATATTGATTTAAAAACATAATTTATTCCGAATTTAAAATTAAATATGATGAACATTATTGTAAATAAATTAGATATTCAGAATTAGATTACATATCTGAATTTAAAAGTGCATGTGATGTCACTCCGAAAATTTAATTCTTTATCATTGTGCTGGTTGTAGTTCGTTGGTATTTTATGTCACACGGTCCGGATTAATACCCAAGTTCATGTCACGGGGGAGAGGCTCTATCTCAGTACGATTTGAAGATCTTCTCCATATATCCTGTAATAAAATTAACAAATTAATTCATTTACCTTTACATTCGTTTCCACTTATCCCATTCATATCTAACGTCCATTTTTAGAGACGCTTCTTAAAATACATCCTAATCTCACAGGAATTAATTTTTTTAAACATAAATTACACAAAAAAGTATTTTTAATTATTTCTTTCTTGGTATATTCAATAGATGGCAGCACATATCAAAGGTTCGGTTGATAATGTAGTCAGCTTTTCCCAAGTCAGATTCGTAAAGTAGTTTTTCACAGAATGAAGAAGAAAAGGGTCTTTCAGTTAAATTATTTTCCTAACAATTTACTTACATTCAATAAATATTCAGTAAATACAAAGGTAATAATATGCTTTCTCTTCGGAATGCCACATAATTTCAGTTTCTGATTGTTTTTTTTTGCATTAATAGCACTTCGTCTAAATAGGGACGCTAGACTCAGGGAGGCAATAAAACATAAATTTTAATTAAATAATAATTCCCAAAAAATAAATATAATAAGATTCTGTCCGCACATAAACGAGAGAAATGGAACCATTTTTGACAAGAAATCAGCATTTGTCATACAGTTCAATTAAGCTACGGGATGATTCCACAATTGTCGGGGCAATGCTTCGACTAGCATAAGACAGTGAGTGATTCCCAGATTTCTTCTCTTCTCGGCTCCCTTGCTAAATCCAGATTTTTCCAAGGCACCACATGCAAAATTCTTAGAGGTACTTTTTGCAAAGATAGTCAATTTTTGCTTAGGTTAGGTAAAAACAAATAAAATGCACTTTAAGCGGGAAATTCACCTTTAATTCGCTCCTCTTTTTTACCTTTTCGAGTACGAAGTATACAAAGAGAAAGTATTGTAATCGTCAAAAAATTCGAATTCAAGATTCTGATGAATCTCCACGGTTTAGACCTCCCTGAGTCCGAAAAACACAATTTTGGAATTATATCAGTCTGTCTGTATATATGTGAACACGATAACTCAAAAAGTCTTAGAGCTAGAGGGATAAAATTTGGTATGTGAACTTTACACATAGTTTGTACGTTCCTATCAAATTTTATACAACAGCCGTTCACTGAAAGTCTGTCTGTCTGTCCGTGTTCTTTCCAACACGAAATACTTAAATAGCTAGACAGATAAAATATGGAACACAGTTTTATCATCAGGAATGTAGGTCCGTATTAAATTTTGTTTCAAATCCGTCGAAGGGTTGACCGTCTCTCGGTCTGTATAATCGCATGCTTGTGAAGGCAGTAACACCTTAACACAATTACTTACATAAACGAAATTTAGTATGTGGCCTTCTAATCTTAATTGTAGCTTTTTTCCATTATTTGTTCTAATCGGTTAAAAAAGTCTTTCAAATTGCAAATTTGTTTGCTTTATGTTACGCAGCCCTATGGCGTAATCGCGCGGAATTTTGATTCAATTTCCGCCTCCCTGCGTCAAACCAGGACCTTCGGAAACTCGTGGTATGACGTTTCGCTTATTTTTTTATCCACCTGCGTTCGGGAGGCTTATTCGAGCTACTGTTTTATTGCTTATTTTTCTCTACATGTGTCAGGGAGTATCCAAGAAAGTTTAAGGGAGACCACAGCTGCTGGTTTACATCAGCATATCCTAATGCAAAAATTTTATTCAAAATTTAACAATGACAAAAAACTACTCTTATCTTTTTCACCATTTATTACCACTTGAAACTATCAAATATAAATCACCTACTATTAAAAATTTTAGTAGCAAAACATTCAAAGCTGACTAAATTGTTGGTTTGTGACTTTTAACAGCGCCAAAGCAGTATTTAGCCTTTCTATGCCACATAAACAGAAGAACAAAATTCAAGAAAATATCTTTCAATTCAATTCAAGAGGAACCACCATATGAAAGAGAGCTTTGGCTAAAAAATTGAACGAAACTTTACAAGAGAATGAACTAGTAGTAATCTGAAATTCAAAGAAAGGAAAAAATAAGAGAGTAAATTTTATATATAAATAATAAGCGCGTCTGGACATTAAAAAAGGCAGAAATATGAAAACAGAATCGTTTTCCCTCCAAGTCATGCCATTCTTTGCGGCCACCTGTTTTTTGCATCACAGATTCGTTTCATCTATAAACTGCGTTTGTAGAAAATACAGTTCAGCTATGCAAGCAAGCATTTAAAAAGTTAATCCAGAGCGAATGGATAAGATCAAAATGTGAGAAATCAGTAGAAGTAGTTACCTTTGTCTGCTCGCACAAAGTGATATGAGTTGACCTCTTTCAGTTTCTGGATGACGAGCAGCTTGCATTGATCGGCTCTCCACCCCCCTTCTGGCAGTAGTTCCTGGAGCCTGTCGCACACCTGTCTTGTGAAGTGTATCTGAAAGGGAGGGATGGATGAGTTTGGTAATGCCCTGTGCAAATTACTCATATACAGGGTATCCATAATAAAAGTTCCATTTAATTAAGAAGAACAGGTCAGAATGCCCTGAAATTAACCCTGAAAACATTTGAAGCAACTGGATCTTCACAGATCAAGGAAAAAAAGAATTGTTCAAAAATTTACCCGTAACTAGCGCAATGAAGGTCATTATAATGAAAGATCGCAACGGAAAAATCGCTTTCGTGGGAAAAGTCTCATACGAACTCGCCAAACAGGAAAAGGTTGTCAGCCGAAGGGGAACAATAGTCCTCTGGGGAAAATGACAATTTTATTGTAAGAAGCAATTTTATTGTAAGGGGCACCTGCAGCCTTAACCCTCTGATTCCTAAGACCATTGGAATAGAGGTATCTCAAAACACGGGAAAGCACGAGTTTCTCTTTCAAATATAAGGGAAATTCATTTCCCTTCTTAAAAACCGCAATGACAGCTGGCACTCTACGAATTCTAAGAACCCCTCCCCCGTTCCCCAAACCCCTCTGGGCAAGCCACTCTGGTGAAGAAAGCGCACGCTGCGGGTTTGAAATCAACCACACTTAACGAAAGCGGGTGGAAACTTCACAGCGATATTCGGACGTCCACCGTCTTTTGCTTGAAGGGACGGTTGGGACGATCCCGTATAGATAGAGTTAAAGCCACATGTGGCCTTTTTGAGTTCCGTATACGACTTTACCAGTTATTAGCATTGTAATAATATAATTGCCTGCAATATAATAATAATTACAGAAATATAATCATTAAGATTCTGCTCGTGAGGCCTTTTGTACAACTGTCGAAAGTTAATGAGGCATTTCAGCGCAAAAAGGTTTCCCAACCCTGCAAAAGCACATGTGAACAGCGACTACTGCCTTACCTCCACGAGAAAACCCCCAGACACTAGACATCCCGGTGGCGGTCGTTATGGAAACGGGATATTCCACTGCAATTTGAGGGTGAAGAAAAGGGCTTCATTTCGTTGGGCGCAGATAGAACCGGCGGAAGTTTTATTTCGCTTTGTACTTCTGTCGAAAACGAATTCTTTCCGAACGGAGAGCGCTTAGTTTGCCAAATGTTGCGGCTGATTTTATATCCGTTTCCCTCCTTTCTTAGACTCGTCTACGTGAGGCAACCCTGTTCAGGGTTTTTCTCCTGGAGGCAGGACAGCTCAGTCTTGGTAACATCACGAAGAGAAAGTCCTCAATCAAACACAAAAACTTTCCCAGGAAATTTTCAATATGCCCCCCACCGTTCTTGACGTAATTATTTTTCCTTCGCAGAACAAAAACCTCATTGCTTCAAATGTATTCATGTCACATTCAAGGTATTCATACTAGTGGTTCTGCATTTATCTGCATTTACAGAATTTCAAAAATGCGACTTTGGTTATGGACACCCTGCTGTATTTACGAAGGAGACGGCAATTGATGTAGGAATAGCAGAATTCTTTAAAGAGAGGGAATCTGAAATTCATAATGAGTTTAGGTCACTTTTGCATCAAAAGCATATCTAAAGCTACTTGCAGCGGCGGCTCGTCCATAAGAGTTGCAGTACCCATCATATTAGCTTAACTCTATCGATACGGGATCGTCCCAACCGTCCCTTCAAGCAAAAGACGGTGGACGTCCGAATATCGCTGTGAAGTTTCCACCCGCATTCGTTAAGAGTGATTGATTTCAAAACCGCAGCGCGCGCTTTCTTCGTTAGAGTAGCTTGCCCAGAAGGGTTTGGGGAACGGGGGAGGGTGTTCTTAGAATTCGGAGAGTGCCAGCTGTCATTGCGGGTTTTGAGACGGGAAATGAATTTCCCTTAACTTTGAAAGAGAATCTCAGGCGTTCCCGTATTTTGAGATATCTCTACTTCAATGGTCTTAGGAATCAGAGGGTAAAGTCTTGTTTATTCGTTTATACACAGTCCAGTCACATTAATGTGACCACCACCTACTTTCGACGTCAACGTGAAATAACCAATCACAGAAGACAGGTGGCAGCACAGTGCAGTGGAGTGTATGTAAAGGATGTCCTAGGGCATCGGAAAGCATTTCAATCGTTGGCGTAATGCAGAAACGTAGCGATTTATCCGACGTCCAAAAGGGCATGAATATTGGCTTTCGGGCCAAGGGTGGAAGCATTTCGGAAACGGCTAATTTTGTGAACTGTTCGCGTGCCGCCGTGGTAAAAGTATACCGTGCATGGCAATATGGCACTGTCCAAAATCAGCGGCGTGGCACATGTGGTGCACCACTGGCTATAGATGACAGATGCGAACGAAGGCTACGGAGATGCGTTTGGGCGAATAGACGTGCAACTGTTGAGCAACTGACCGCCCAGATGAACCAAGGGGCTACCAAGAGTGTATCCTCAAGGCGAATTATTTTTCCTCAGAATGATGGCATCTACCAGCAGGACAATGCGAGGTTTCATACAGCTCGCAGTGTATGTGCGTGGTTCGAAGAGCACCAGGAGGGGTTTACCGTACTCCCCTGGCCAGCAAACTCACCGGATTTAAACCCAATCGAGAATCTGTGGGACCACCTCGATCGGGTTGTTCGCGCCATGGTTCCTCAACCGCGTAATCTAGCGCAGCTGGCCACGGCACTGGAGTCGGCACGGTTCAACATCCCAGTGAACATCTTCAGAAACCTAATTGACTCTCTTCCTGCACGTTTCGCATCGGTCGCGGTCCGCTCTGCCAAAGGTGGTTATTCTGGCTTTTGACAGGTGGTCACATTAATGTGATGGACTGTGTAATTGTATTTGGTAGTTTTTCCACATTGAGAGAGCGAAGGCCAACGAAAATGCAAAAGCAAATAATGTAAACGAAGAAAGAAGACAGAAAATGAATCAATACCGAAAACAGTACAAGTCACCGATCACCTCTCGAAGCATCCGAGAATACTTGTGCAGGTTCTCGTTCTCCGACTGGAGTCGACGCAATTCCTCCTCTAGGATCGAGAGTCGGGCTTCCATGCGATCCAACTTTTCTTTCCAAACCTGAAGGAAGATGTCAATGGATTTAACAAACCTCAAGCATAAGCAAGTGAAGTATAACTAACAATGATTCCCGACAATATGCAAGAGATAAGCAACAACTTCAAAACATCAATGTTTAGTTATTGCGAAACTAAATAAAAAATGTATTTTTTTTATTTAGTCAAACGCCAAGAGTAAAAACTTTTATTATTATTTTAAGGGGAGTTGGAACCTTAAGTCCGTTAATCCTAACCCTGTTACTTCGAGGTAACTTTTCTCAAAATCTGATATAGATTCATGTTTAAAATTCTTTATACAAGTAAAGTACACCTTTCTCATTATACTGAAATGATTTTTTTTTAAAAATCAAAAATTTATTTTTTACAATTTTTTTGTGTCAAAACAAAAAGTGTTAAATTGGTCACTTCGATGTACCTTTTCCCAAAATCTGTTATAGATACATGTTTGAAATTCTTTATACAAGTAAAGTACGTCCTTCTCATTATACTGAAATGATTTTTAAAAAATTCAAAAACTTATTTTTTACAATTTTTTTGTGTCAGAACAAAAAATGTGAAATTGGTGATTTCGATGTAACTTTTATAAAAATCTCTTACTAATTCATGTTTGAAATTTTTTTTTATAGAAGTGAAGTACACCTTTCTCATTATACTAAAATGAGCTTTTGGTTAATTTTTAATTTTTTTTATAAATTTACAAAATATTTAATTAGACAGTGAAATTTTACCCTATTTTGACACAAAAAATTGTAAAATAGAAAGTTTTGAGTTTTTTTAAAAAAAACTCATTTCAGTATAATTAGAAAGGTGTACTTTACTTCAATAAAAAATTTCAAACATGTATCTATAACAGATTTTTATAAAAGGTACATCGAAATTGCCAATTTTATATTTTTTGTTCTGACACAAAAAAAAAATTGTAAAAAATAAATTTTTGAATTAAAAAAAATGATTTCAGTATAATGAGAAAGATGTACTTTACTTGTATAAAAAATTTCAAACAAGTATCTATAA
This sequence comes from Araneus ventricosus, assembly GCA_013235015.1. Classification (NCBI taxonomy): domain Eukaryota; kingdom Metazoa; phylum Arthropoda; class Arachnida; order Araneae; family Araneidae; genus Araneus; species Araneus ventricosus. The sequence goes on along the minus strand of BGPR01006832.1, from coordinate 57,882 downwards.
CAGATTTTGAGAAAAGGTACATCGAAGTAGCAGGGTTAGGGTTAACTGACTTAAGGTTCTAACTCCCCATAAACTGAGCTTTTAATTAATTAATAAAGAGTAATGAAAATCCATTCAGCTATACATTATTTTCTAAATTAAGAAATCAAAGCAATGGATTTTTTTCATTTATTGCTTTATTATAATGGAACCAGAAGTTTGAAGAACAGAACAAATCCAAAAACTGTTTTATCAGAGAAATTAATAATAAAATTAAAAAACTTCCTATTTTTCTTATTTATTGTTTTTTAAACCAAATTTTTTAAAGGGATTCTTTACATCAATGCTTTTCGTTCCTTTTTTACAGCTAACAATGAGCTATACGATAACACCCGTTTTGTGTACGTTGTTTCGATTTGTTGACACTTGTTCCCTTGTTCGAACTGTTGAATCACTTCATAAGATTCCGTTTTATTGGCTAATAGAGAATTCATCAGTCCACTTCCTCGTATGCTGCCACATAGGGATATCACTTAAAACACTTATTCAAGAATGTGCGAAAACGTATGAAACGTTTAAATATTATCTATGCAGTGATGTCACTTTGATCGCAGTGCTTTTTCTTATCTGGCTAAGGTGTTTTTCAAAAAATAATTTCTAATGACAACCCCCATAACTTGCACATAAATAAATGTATTTGTGTGCAAGTTATCGGCATTTACGTTTTTCTCATTCAACGTAAATGGAAGCGAGGAAACAGAAATCTTAATAAAAAAAAAAAAGTCATTGTGGGTATGTATGTGGGTATGTTCCATGTCTCCCCCTAAATTACTGCAGAAATTTCAACCAAACTTTGCATACTTATTATTTAAGACAAGAAGAAGATTATTGTCAACTTTCCGAAGTCCGAAAGTTAATTAAACAGTCAGTTCATTAGAAATAAACCGAAACCGTTTTTCCGTATTAACTTCGGAGCAAATTATCTCCCCAAAAACATTTTTAGACCATCTTAAAGATCAAAATTTTACCTTTTCAATGATACCAATTTTATATCTGTGAAATATTTCCTTCAACTTTTATTAAATTTTCAAACTTTAATAAATGAATTATTACAGCAGGCAAATTAAATGATACTTAGCCGTTAGGCAACGGTGAGACTTTGAACAAATTTCTTTTTATTTCTGTAAATATTTTAAAAAGAAGTGAAAGGTCACGGGAAAATTTAAAAGGCCTAAAAGTTAATTAAATCTTCAGTTAATTATAAAATAAGCAAGATTTTGGGGTTGTCTTGTGATATATTTGGTGATATACTACAATTATGCGACTCTGAGAATTTGAAGTACTTCATGCGATTAGTTTATATAAAACTTAAATAAAAATCAAAGCAAAAGATGCAAATTAGCGAGAACACATTTTCCAGCTATTTCGTTGTCGATCCGTGAAAGGTTAGAACACAAAATAAATAATTTTTCATAACTAACTCGATTTGTTTCTTCTTTGACTTTCCTGATCTCCTCTTGCCAGAATGAAATATCATCCACCACTTCTTTTAAAGCCTATAAAGATACACAATCAATTCATGAATGGCAATAAACACAAATATGTTATTTATTTTTATCACCAAAAGAAGAATTTTTTTAAAAAATTATACAATATTCCTTTTTTACCTTCTCGTATACGAAGTATACAAAGAGAAATTATTGTAATCGTAAAAAAAAATTGAACTCGAGATTTTGACGGATCTCAACGTTTTAGACCTCCCTGAGTCCGGTAAACAAAATTTTGGAATTATGTCTGTCTGTCTATGAACACGATAACTATTAAATCTAGAGGGATGAAACTTGGTATGTGATCATTACACATAATGTTCCTATCAAATCCGTCCACGGGAAGTCTGTATATCCATGTTCATGTGAACACGATAACTCGCAAACTTAAATAGCTAGGTGTATAAAATTTGGTACATAATTTTATCATCAGGAATGTAGGTTCGTATCAAATTTTGAACAAATTCATTAAATGGTTGACTGTCTGTCGGTCTGTATAATTTCATGCTTGTGAACACGATAACTCCAGAACGCTATGATTTATATAAATGGAAATTGGTATGAGGTTTTCTGACATTAAACGCAGATCAGTGCCCAATTTTCCTTTCAATCGGTTGAAAACAAGGCGTTCAAATTGCATATTCGCCAGTGTCTTTGTCGTTGCACATCTTAGGAACACGACAAACGATGCTACTTAAACAAATTCTTCAACCGAGGAAAAAGTTATATGGTGCGATATCAGGAGAATCCGCTGGTTAGGGAAGGACCGGAATGTCATGTTTTGACAGGTAATTTCACACCAGGAAAGGAAACGGTGCCTTATCATCATGGAGGATCCATGCCTTGGGCTTCCTTAACCCTCTGAAACCCACAGTGTTTTGAAATCTAGTTTCTTTAAAACCCAGACCGGCCGAGGACAGAAATGAAAGAAGATAAACATCTCCCTCCACCATCTGATTCGCAAGTGGTCATTTGCGTCGTGGGGAATTCTTTTATCATCATGTTTCTAACATCCAAACCCTTGATGACTATATAGGGGTCTTTTACAATTTGTGATAACTAACAGGCATTATAGCAAGAATTTTTAACAGTGAGTAAGCAGAGAGCTTAAAGTAAATTGAATATCTGCCCTCGAACACTTACTGGCGACATCAATGAAGAGTGACAGTGGGAGGGGAAACGACCATTGTTAAAAAGATAAGATTGCTCCCCACCGTTTACCGACCCATTTCAAGAAGGGGAAGGAAATAAGCATACGGCATTTTGGCGGTTGGGCCGTTGTCTGGCAGTTTGCATGACGGGCCGTATTAGCCGTTTTGGCAGTCAGAGGGTTAAACGATTGTAATCACCAGCTATGCGCATGTGCTGTGCGTATTTGAACTAAATTAATCCTGTTCTGACTAGTCGGTCACATGATACCCTTTGCTGGTCCTAAAGGAAATGGCATTCATTTACACTTAGAAAGTTTTGAAAAAGATCTAACTTTTTAATGTAATAGTATATCTTCCAGAAGGGACTCTGTTCTTGAACTATTTGAATATTATTCAAAATGTGACGCACTTAAATATTACAACGACAACAGATTTAGTGAAATAGAAGAACCTGAAAACTCTGAGATCTTTCTAACATAAAAAAGCATTTATTCATAGGAAAAACTGCTTTATTCGAAATGGCACTTAAGTAGTTACTTACTTGGTAATATGTTTTATAGTTTATGTGAAAAAATTCGTTTTAATTAATTGCATTTGACAGAGACACATATAGTATGACTTTTTCTATACTAATAATAAAGAATACTACATACATAAACTAATAAGAATAATATAAAGATGCCACATACTGTCTGAATGCCCGAATTAATTTTTTTTAACACCAATTCTGTTGATTTATCTCTTATGCTGGACAAGGATCCACATGTGAACCTTTTTGCTTTCATGCGGTCGATTGGTTTATATCCTCATATTTAAACAGTGCTCCTTTTGTGTTTTCTTCCCATTTATATTTTTTATATATTAAATTGATACTTTTATCTTAACGGATCTCTACATAGTTTGGCGCAGCATGGCCAAATCTATGGCTATTGCGCCACAAAACCAAACTCAAACTAATAATAAAGGAAAATATGTGTGTGTCTGTGTGTTGGCGCTCTACAGGGCAGACTGTTGGACTTAGAGCTAAGAAATTTGCCGTCGTCGGAGGGTGGGAATGTGCACACCGGAGCCGGTTTTTTTAAAATTTGAATTAATTAAAAAATAAGCGAAATTTGAAATTTTTCCTTAATAACTTTAGAAAATATTACAACACAAAAATCATTTTTACACTATTTAAAAGCTCAAAAAGTTATATTTTCAATGATATCAATATAGTTGTTGTTAAAAATATTTTTTGGTATAATTTACAACCATACTTTTCATTGTCGCAACGCATTTCAAACCGTTTTCACTGTTTAAACCAATATTTAATTGCGTGTTTCTCTTACATTGTTTAAAGCTTAGAAAATATCTGTAAAAGAAGTCCTCAAGATGGTGACTAAATGCCTATAGCAATTTGAATTTTAAAACTAATTTGTTAAGGGAACCATGGATATAAAATTATGCATAAGAGATTCAGTTGAAGACAGACATGTAGTATATTTTTATATATAGTAACTGAATGGATTACCTTGTAAACTTTGAAAATCGCCACGGACAGAATTATGACAAGAGCCAATGCCTGTAAGATTAAAAGATAAGATATGACAGTTTGTGTTAAGAATGTCTCCCTTAGAATACTTGAAACTTTGTCTTCGGATTATGACACTACCTAGCTCTTTTAAGACGTTCAGGCCAGAGTGTACAACGGGTGGCTCACACTTGAATGTACCATCGGGCGGCGTGTGCCACCGGTGGCTCACATCTGAATGTACCATC